>BQKN01023376.1:0-12148 GCA_022839385.1 Asparagus kiusianus
CACCCACGTGGGTGGGATTTCGTGGGCGGTTGCCCACTGTGCCGCGCCGCACGGCGCGGGATTTTTTCTTCCCCCTGAATTTTTCTGCTCCCTCGTGCGTGCTTTTTTTTTTCTTTCCCGCATTTTCTTCTCCCGCCTAAATTATCAGCATTCCCTCCCCTTGGTTTCCTATAAATAGAGAAGGGGTGGAGGTGTTATGGAGTGGGGGAAATTAGTGGAAAAAAATACTAAGTGGGTTGTGTAGAGTTCTTTTGAGAGAAAACAAAAGAGTGAGTTGAGAAAGAACTTGTAAAGTTTGGTATTCTCCTCATAGTGAAACCCCCTCCCGTGGACGTAGGCTAGTTTGCCGAACCACGTAAATCTCGTCTTTGTATTGTCATACTATTTGTTTACTTGCAGGTGTCCTCGATAGTTCAGTCCTTGCACTGATGAGAGGAAGAGTGGATATCTCACTTTGCTGAGATATTTCGCTACTGAGTCTGGTTTCCTTCGCGAAACACAAATATCGAGTTTGACTTGTACTTTTGTGAAAACAAAAGTCAGGACTCTCTCTCTCAGGACATATTGCTTCCGCGGCGGTGGGCGTGACTCTGCGCCCAACAATATATGAGAAGTAGTTTCACATACTGTTATAGGCTAACAAGTTTAATAAGCACTACCAGAATGTCCAGAATACGCGTTTTACTTATAGCAGTTATAAAAGCTTGTTTTTAGTTCTTGACCATTGAAGACCGGGAGAATGTCCTGATAACTTCTCTTTCATGTTTGAATTTATCACAATCATCTAGAAGATAGAATTAGTATTTTGATTTCCCTCAGTCAACTATCATTTAAACTGATCGACCCTTAAAATAAGTTGCTGTCAAATAACATTTCTGCACCACCATCTGTTCTTAAATATTGGTCTATAATGATATGGTTTTACCGGCCCAAAGAAGGTCCAGTGCATGCTAGATTTGATAACAATGTCTCTTGTGTCTCTCAGGCATGGATGATGAGGACAATGAAGCAGCAACACTCGACGAGATGCTAAATGATGAGATGAGAGTGGGATATTTTAAGGGCTACCTTGCTTCTGTGGCTCAAGCAATCAAGTAAGTTATATTTGAAGGGATACCTTGCTTCTGAACGTATTATAAGGTCAATTGTTAAAGGTCAAAGATTTGATAAACCTTTTTTGTTTTCCCTTTTATTTTTTTGGTTGTACAGGGATGGTGTTGATATCCGAGGATACTTTGCATGGTCATTGTTAGATAACTTTGAGTGGGCTCAAGGATACACCAAGAGGTTTGGCTTGGTTTACGTCGATTACAAGAATGGGCTAAAAAGACACCCCAAATCATCGGCTCGCTGGTTTAGTCGTTTCTTGAAGGGCGGTAAGGACGATAACAGCACCAGTGCCTGATTTATGTTTGCTAAAACTGTGCTTTACTCTGTTATGTACTGTAAAGACCCTTGCAACTATGCCTTTATGTTGTTCTTCTATTAAGCTGTTGTGGAGAAGCTTGTGATGAAAAAAGTACCCCATAAAAAAATTGTTAAATCTAAGTTGTGATACTAAATTAGAGTACTTTTAAGACCAGGACAGAGAATTGTGATGCAGTTTCCTCCAAAAAGGGGAATAATAATAATAATAATAATAATAAAATTAGTTGCAATTAATTTTTGAATCTGTGCATAGCTGGTACAAATTCTGAAGTGGGTGTCTGTTACATCTCTGAATGGGGTGACCGTGACGCTTCGTTTTGCATATACGATTTAAGGCGTATATAGTAATGATGGTGATAATTATTAGTAGAGATTTTAATGTTGTTTGTTATAGAAATATTAATCATTGATTTCTTTTCTTTCTTTGATTTCTTTTCTTTCTTTCTTTCTATTTTGTGATAAAAGTAATCGTTGATTTCTCCTTGCCTTGTATATAATAAAAACATAAAACGTTGGGGATAAAGGATAAATGAAAAAAGTTTTTGGCAAAAGGCCCAAAAGAGCAATTTATTTAGGCAAACGCCCAACAGGAAAAGCTAATTCCCCCACTTCAGCGACGAGTCACCAATGAGACTTGCTGCACAAATCACGCAAGTACGTACTTCCTCTGCCCTCAAAATAAGCTCTCGTATCTCAGTAATCTCGCATATTCTAGTCAAGCGCTCCTTTAACAGGAAAAGTTGGTGAATTTGGTCCGATATATTAATGGAGCTTCAAAGAAATATCGACTCTCGAGATCATCGGATTCGTTTGAAGTGGCCAGATCCTGAGATTTATAGTAATGTTAAAGAGTTTCATGTCATATATGTAGTAAGGGAGAGGAGGCGAGTCAAGTGGCAGCGAAACCTTTGTTTATTCTGCAGAAGTCGTCGCGGATGTTGGGCTCTCAAGAGTCTGCTTCAGGTGCACGTTTGCAGCGGCTGTTCTTTGCAACAATGTGCGGCCAATTTTGCCTCGGGTACCCGAACACTGTTGCGGCGATCCGCGCATTTGCGAGCTCAAAGCTAAAACAACGTGACCTTTCTTTGGCTACTGAAAAAGGTTATGTTACAATTAATATAAAACTATAATCCTTGATTCTCATCATAACTTCGGAGTTTTGGTGTATTGGTTAGAAGAACTAAATTTAAGAGGTTATACGTGTGTCGCAGCCAATTCGGATTGTTCTACAACAACTGTTGCTCTAAGTTCTGCTTCTTTTTCTCCTGCGCCCTCTGGACACCTTGTGTATGATATTTAACTTATTTGCTAAAAAATTTCTCCTTTGTAGTTAGGTTTAAATGAGAAGAAGCGAAGCCAATTGTGTAGTTCGTTCTCTTACTCAGTTTGGAATTAGATCTACATAATATCAAGTATAGATGTGTATTTTTAAAATTACGCACTTCATGATTTATTTGACAATTTTTAATAAATCACTATTCCATAAAAAATAAATTAATAAAAATAAATCATTATATATTATTTTTATGAATTAAAGTTGCACAGACTAGGGGTGGGCGTGGGCCGGGCCTGACCTGAGTCCGACCGGGTCAGAGTAGGTCGGGTCTATTTCTCTGATTCCGGGTCTGGGATTGGACACAGCCTGGCTCACGACCCGCCTAGGTGCGGGGCGGGTCTGACCTGACCCGCGGCCTGTGGGTCATGGGCCGGCCCATAGGTTTTTCATCCAAACTTTTTCCTACTTTTTTACATTTTTAATTTTAATTACATTAAACTCGTATTTACTATTTTAGAATTATCTCTAATTTATTTTTAGTAATTTAAATTTGTATTAAATTATTTTTAAACAATTATTAAACTTTTTAATCCATCTAGGTTGACAGCAGCAAGCTTAAAGATCGTTGTTTTATTTCTCAATGGGTCAAAAGGCCCATGAGCCAAATACCTATGACCTTTTGGCTTTGTTGGCAGCTAGTTTGAGACCCAAATGGTTAAATGAACAATCAGTTGCAGACTCAAAAGACTAAAAGAATAACTAGCCCAACCAAAAAATATATTACGGGCCGGAGCGGGTCGGGCTGGGACGGGTGGGCATGGGCCGGGCTTATTTCTCTGGTTCCAGGTCCGGGGTTAGACTCAGCCCGACCTGTGACCCGGATATATCATGGATCGGGTCATGCCTAGCCCACTACGGGCCAGATCGTGACCCATGATAGGTTGGGTTGGGTCAGCCCGCATGTCGACCCAGCCCACGCCCTAACCCTAGCATAGAGAGAGAGAGCTTTAAAAAAAATTCATTTCCATACATTCTGTGATACCCCAATTCATTAACAATTTGCTTCAACTCACGCTGAATACGTGAAAGATGATCAGATAATAAAAGAAGAAAATTTTGAAATAAACTCATTCAAAATTTTAATCTCAAAAATCAAATGTATCTAAACTTATTTATCAAAATCGACCCGTTTTCTCGCAATATCAGCTTTGTGGCCAAAAAATGGGTCGTTTTAAAAAAACCGCGGTCTTAATTAGTCGGGGTTGCCAACCTCGACTAATTAGGACCTCTCTCATCGTCCTCTCGTTGTTAGGCCACTAAATATTGCACAAAATGGTCGGGGTTTCCAACCCCGACCATTTTGAAGTGTCAAGTCGAAATGGTCGGGGTTCCCAACCCTAACCATTTAGTAGAGCCTGGGGCGCCCCACACAAAAATGGTCGGGGTTCCCAACCCCGATCATTTGGCAGAGACCCTCCAGTCCACACTTTGCTGGAAAATCTCATCTCCTGCTAACACATATCAATCCACAAGTTTAACACCAACTCTCTTGCTACACATTTATTAATCCATAATCAATTTCAAACACAAATAAACACATATCTTTATATAATTATTACATCTATAAAAAATCTTTAACAAAAACATAACATTTAATTCACTTACTAAAAATCCAACAATAATCAAGTCACAGTAGTATTTTAAACATAAACATCATAGCATTTCCAACATATACATCCTATAAAGTACATCGAAATTTAACAAATATTTAGAACTCCCTTTGCTCTCTCTCTTCCTCTGCCTCTTCTTCCTCTCCCCCTTCCCCATTTACCTTCAATATGAGCTCGAATGATCTCAATGTCCGGTTGTATGTGAACTTGTGAGCGCATGACATCCTCGTCGACTTGAACCTGCTGTGAACATCCGGCTTGAGCTTGCTATGAGCCTCTAGTTTCATCATGTGCATGACTTGAGCATGCTCTCGTGTGTCCTCGGACTTGTCGACGCTCATACCCTATGAGTCATTCCTCACGTCCATCACGATTCGTATTACGCGTTCTTCTAAGAGCGGACTGAATCTTTCCTATATGCAAACAAACGCATTCCTCTTCCCTGGCTCAGTAGTCGTTCTCAATGCAACATGTGCAATAGAAGCAACCTCATCGAGTTCTTGTACCTATAAGATAAAAAGCGAAAGAGAACTATTAGCAAGTGGATGACAATAAAATAATAATCACAAAATAATTGTATATTTTGCCTATACACTTACCAACTCTCTCACAACTAGACCTCTCGATATGTACTCCTTAGGTGCTTTGTTCTTCCGAAATATCCATCGGCGAGTAATCCCCCAATACTACCGTAAGTACACATCTAGTTCTGGTCCATCAGCCCTCTCCATCGCTACATCATCCTCCCTCAACTCCCAATTCTCAATGTAAGCATGACAAATTATCTCACAATTTGCATGATGTGCTCCTTTTCGTGGATTTTGCTCTATTCTTTCTACATGATCTGAAATATGTTATTTTAATCCAAATTGTCAGAGAACATGGTCAGGCATGTGTATTTTGACAATCTCAAAATATATAATCAGTACTCGATCATGCCATATATCTTCACCTTCTCTGCAAATATCTGGTAGTGAAGCTAAAACCAGTTCATAAGGCATCCACTTGACCTATAAAGAAAATTATGTCAATGGACACGCCTCCATATACTATAAATATCTGCACATATGAAGATAAAATATGTTAGTATTATGACGTATGATAAATTAGAATTAGAAGTAAATTACATAATTTATATATACGCATTGACTTACAAAGAAAGTAGAATAAAATTATAAATTAAATAAATTATACCTATTAATTGCTATCTATTTGGATTGGTAGGACAATAAGATCTATTATGGCCCGGTTGTCTACAATATCCACACTTTTTTTGAGCTCCTTCCCGTCCTTCATCCATTGTACCTTTTATGCGTACTGACCGCAGACATCTGGCTTGTCTCTTATATTCAGGAGGTAACACATGCGGCCCGCTATAGGGTGGCTAGTAACGACTATCTATAATGTGATGGAAACACTGCTTGTATGAATCTTTATAGTGGCTTGACTGATACTGCTCAGAAGCGTATGTGTAATACGAAGTATTTGCACCCCCAAATTGCTTGGACGCAACTGCTATAACATGTGAACATGGCAAATTTTGCAATTGTGATATGTTACAAGTGCATGCGCATTGTGTCCTTCATAAATTGATGGTGTAATTATGACCGTGTTTGTCTATAACTTTCCATTCATCTATAGAAAATCTAACAATCTTCGTTGATCTTGCCTGCATGACACGAGACCCTACAATAACTTCATTTTTTGGTGATAAATACGTCACCCACTTTGCTCCATCCTCTCGCCGCTTGACAAAATAGTGATTGAGTCTATAATATATCCTCGCAACCAATGCATGTATGGGCATTGCTTGAGCCCCCTTAAGTACCCCGTTAAAGCTTTTAGATTAATTAGTTGTCATCTTGCAAAACTGATTCCCTCCATCTTTACTTAGTGCTCACCAGTCAACATATTCACTTCCCAAACTACTCTCAATTTAGTCATGTGTAGCTTGAGATGTTGCTTTGATTTGATCCCGTATCTGATCATACACACATGTTTTGGGTGTACAACCCGCTTGCCAAAGAAGGTTTTATAAATGTATCTGAACAAAGCTCTTTTTAAAATTAGCTCTAATGTATCTTAAGCAATAGTGGTGATGGTGATGAGAGCCAAATCTCCTGTATAATATTCTAGGAATACCTTTCATCCTATCGAATATAAAAGTAATTTTACTAGGAAGAAACACATTAAAAATATATAATTAAATACAGTAAAAAAAACCACTCCTAATTTTCACTGTTCACAACCTCCACAACTACGAAGGCCAAGGAAATAAGCCATCATCTGCATCTACTCCTGTAGTAACAAGCAATACACCCTTATATTTACCATATAAGTGTGTGCCATCAATGCTAAGAATTGGCCGACAAAATTTAAATCCATCGATCGAAGGACCAAATACCCAAAATTTAGAGGTGAATTGATAAATTCCCAGATTGATCTCTTTGGTTATGAGTTTGTATTCAGATCAAGGATTACTTCTTTTGATCGCATCAAGATATTAGGGTAGTGTCGCGTAAGACTTCTCTCAATCACCAAATATTTTTGTCACCACAATTCTCCTTACATTCCATGCTTATTACTATACGATATTTCAATGAACTTCGTAGCTAGCACTCTCTTAATTATATTATCGGGAGTTAGTTCAAGCTTCTTCTTTAATTTTGGCATAATCAACTACGCTATGTAAGAGGCAGATGCACCACTGTGATCTTGCTCTAATATCAGATTGCTACATGTGTAAACACTACAGTAGTCTGTGATCCTAAAATGCCATTATGTTTCTTTCCGGCAAATGCATATAACTTCCAAGGAAATGCGTAATTAGCTTCATTTCCCTCGACCTTTCCTTTCCTTTGTGTATTCATAAAACAGATTGCATCATAACTTATGTGATTGCTTTTAACTTGCTTGAATTTGACATTCTTTTTGATTGAGTAATCATGAATAGTATCAGCCAATTGGTCCTTAGTCTCGAATAAATCTCCAACTCTAGAAGGGACATCATCATCTCTTCTATGAGATGAACTTTGGCCAATGCACATATCTTGTACTGTGGAAGAATGAATCCACTCATCATCTTCAAACTCATCGGGGAGGGGGGGGGGGGGGGGGGTCTTCGTACTCAACATATTCATTATTAACATAAGCATCATCAATCCAATCCGGATTCTCTTCAACATCTCCAGTCACAAATTGCATGCTATCAATTGGTGCACTATCTTGCTCTTCACCTTCAGAGCCGTTGCTTCTTTCATCCTCTTCAATTGTTGTCCCACTTAACGGCCTCATATTTTCATAAGGGACTTTATTGTTCATGACATTTAACGTTCCCCCGAATGAAGGTGCACTTAGATATTGAAATTGAGTCCGTTCCATTTCACTCTCAAATCTAACATGCGTGAGAATTCTCCCGGAGGTTTGAATATTTAGCACATACTATATGGTAACTTTTTAATAAACAATTCTACCGTTGGTTGTGACTTGCTCAAATGAAATATAATACTCATATGATGATCATTTGAGATCTTAACTGTGGACGTTATATCAAAAGTTATGGCCAGTTGTATATTATTTTTAGTCGGTATTCTTATGAGTCAATTTTTGTAACTCGGTGTAATTCCTTAATCAAGTTACACAGTAACTATATGATTCTGAGATCATTAACGGCATCGTTACCCCTCCGACGTACATTAACATATTATTCATTCTATAATTAATTTTTCCACCATAAGAGCAAGCAATAAAAATCATATTATTCAACCTATGCAAAAGAAGATTATATCATTTAAATGCAAAAAAATTAAAAAAGTTTATCAGGGCATTGAATAAGAGAAGAAAATCCAAGATGCAAATAAATCTCATATAATTTTGATCAAAAACCCTAAACCGCAAAACAAATCATAAACCCTAGAAATGAACATTCTATGACCTAGAAGTTTAATTTCAATTACAACAATCAACACACAAAGCATTCAAACCACCACAAATATAGTGATTGATAATAAATTTCAAACCCTAGAAATTAGATTTTGATAGAAAACCCTAGATTTTTACATATTAAAAGAGGAGATAATGAAGAGAAATTACCCTAGAGATCTTAAGCAAACTTTCATGATGAATTTCGGCCATAAAATAGAGTTGGGAGAAGTGGGAAGGCGGCTGAATGAGAGAGACCGAAGTTGGAGAGGAGAAAAATCACGATTTGTGGGAAGGAATGGGTTCAGTCAGTATATATAAGGGGGAAGGGACCCACCAGAATTAGTCGGGGCTGACAACCCCGACTATTTCATGAGTTAGTCACTCCCTCAACCCCGACTATTTCATGAGTTAGTCACTCCCTCATTCTCGGGTTGGGGGTTGTTGTTAGTCTCTGCCAAATGATCGGGGTTAGGAACCTTGACCATTTTGACTTCGCGCTTCGAAATGGTCGGGGTTCCCAATCCCAACCATTTTGTGCAATCACAAAATTAGTCGGGGTTTTAAACCTCGACTTGTGTAGCTGCCTAACCACCAGAGGGCTATGAGCGAGGTTCTAATTAGTCGGGGTTGGCAACCCTAACTAATTAGGACCGTGATTTTTTTTTAACGACTCACTTTCTGGCCACGAAACTGACGTGGCGAGAAAGTGGGTCAATTTTGATAAATAAGTTTGGATACGATCGATTTTTGGGATTAAAATTCTGAATGGGTTTTAATTTAGAAATTTGTTCCAGAATAAAACCTTTGGTCATCTAAATCCCACCTATTCTCGTTTCCAAACACAGCGGAGGAAAGCAATAGGGAGACCCAAAGCCCGTGCTCTCCTCTTCCTCCTCAGATCCCTCTGATCGAAAACAGAGAAGAAGTAATGGATTTTGAAGGGGGTTCCGGTAATGAGTAAGAGGTTTTTCACTTTTCTTCGTTGTTGTATATTCTGAAGAAGATTGACTCTCCTTTTATAGGGGCTAAACCCACTATCTCCACCCTCTTCAGTTCCGCCCCATGAGAGATTTCCTCTCAACAAACCATTCCATGTTCCCACGTTTCTCTCAACAGAGAAACAAACATTGATTTGGTCACCATAAGACCGAGTCTAGGTAACATCTCCTACTTGACCAAATTAACCAAGTGGCATGCCTCTCACTATCCGTGAGATCAGATGTTTCTTCTTACCATTACTCTCACTATCCGTAGAGAGTAACTCTTATTTTATTATTCATGAAATTTTACTCGGACTTATTTATTCCTAAGTCTTATCAAACTTACATGTTTGATAAAAGATTCCGTTGGTATTCTTTTTCTCAAAGGATTAACAATCATATCTATAGTAGGGATATAAGTCACTTTGACTTCTCCCTTTTCTACAATATCTCCAATATAGTAATATTGGATCTCAATATGTTTTCTTTTGGAGCTATTCACGCCACTATTGATTAAGCTAATTGTTGCTTGATTATCACAATAAATATCAATAGGCCCTTCTAACAAATTAAGATCAAGATCAATCAAAAATCGTCTTATCCAGACAGCATGTGTAGTTACCATACTACAAGCTATATATTCAGCTTCTTGTGTATATCTAGCAACACACCCTTGTTTCTTGTTACTCCAAGAAACAACTCCTCCTCCAAAGATGAATAAGTGCCCGAAGTGGACTTTCCATCATCTTTATCACCTCCAAAATCAGCATCAGAATAACCGAGGAGTTCAAGCAAATCAGCTTGATAAACTAATCTATGAGTCAATGTACCTCTGATATACTTTATAATCCTTTTAACAGCTTCCTAATGTGTTAATCCCGGATTACTTTGATATCGACTGACTAGACTCAAAACATAAGCTATATCAGGTCTGGTACACAATATTGCATACATCAAGTTTCCAATTACTTGAGCATAAGGAACATCTAATGACTTCTGCCCCTCTCCAGGACTTTGCTCTTTACATAATCACTTTCCAATAACCAACGAAGTTAGTGCCGGATTGGAATTCTCCATTTCAGACCTTCTAAGAACTGATCTTAAATATTTTTCTTGGTTTAAACTTAGCATTCTAGACTTTTTATCTCGAAATATTTAAATTCTAAGAATATATGATGCATCTCTCATGTCTTTTATCTCAAACTTTTCGCTGAGATCTGCCTTGGTTTTATTCAACATTTCTATGTTATTTCTAGCGAGCAATATATCATCCACATATAAGGATAATATAGTAAGCTTGCTCCCACTTTTTTAGACATATACACAATTATCTAATTTATTTTGAATAAAACCAACTTTAGTAACTACATTATGAAATTTGAGATACCATTGTCTATAAGACTGTTTTAAACCATATAGAGATTTTATTAATTTGTAAACTTTATGTTCCTGTTTTTTCACCTGAAAACCTTCAAGTTGTTGCATATATATTACTTCCTTCAACTCTCCGTTAAGGAATATAGTTTTAACATCCATTTGGAATAACTCCAAATCAAGATATGCAAAAATAGCCAAAATAATTCTAATGGATGCAAATTTAGCTACAAGAGAATACATCTCCTAAAAATCTATTCATGTCTTCTGGTTGTAACCCTTGGCAACTAATCGTGCTTTGAATTTATCAATAGATCCATCAACACGATATTTCTTTTTGAGCACCAATTTGCATCTTATGGCTTTTTTATTTTCTGGTAGATCGCATAACTCCCATACCTTATTTTTTCTATAGAATCAAGTTCTTCTCTCATAGGTTCTAGCCATAAAGCTGATTCATACGATTTTATCGCATTAGAAAAGGTTAAGGGATCTTGTTCTTCTATATTTGTATCTACCGAAAAACAAGTTGATTCACATGAATACAAATAGTAATCATCCATCCATGATGGTTATGTTCTTGGCCTTTTGTTGCCTACAACTGGTTGATGAGGAACATTATTTTTCATAGGTATTTCATCATTTTTAAGGTTAGGTTCATTCATAATATCAGGGTCATTAGTGGGAACAACACTGTTATAATCATCATCTATTACAGTTAGAGGTTCTGTTTCCTCTTGAACTTGTTCCTCTTCCTCTAGATTCTCTAGAAATGTAACATCTTTGCTTTCAATGACTCCTTTTTCTTTATTATAGAACTTATAACCTTTTGACTTTTTTGAATACCCTATGAATCTATATTTTATTATTTTAAAATCCAACTTATCTCTAAGTTGACATGGAATGAGAACATGAGTGTTCGCGGGAAAATTTGTTGCTTTCTTCATTGTTGATATCATTGTACACTTTAATAATCGTTTATCGAGTTACAAAGATCCGGTCTTTTTATAAGAGCCGGTTACAATGAAAATCAAAATACAAATAAAGAAAAATTACAACTTGTTTCCTTCTTTGTCGAACGAATCGCGAGCTCCTGTTTTGCGGTCACTCGCTTTGGTGGGTTCTTTGCCTACGCCGGCGTTATTTGCCGTGGACCACCATTAGATCCAGATCCGGACAGATCTACACAGTATAACGGGTATTATTCCACCAAGGGAGATAATAGCCGGAGGGATTGTTTCACCAAGGAAACAACCGCTCAATCTCGGGATCTAAGAACCAAGCTTAGATCCGGAGTATAACAACGTAGATCTCCCGATCCGGTCCTCTCGAACTCCTGCCTTATTTGGCGTTGTCGATCGCTGAGCACCAGATTCGGATGAACAAGTCTTCGAAGTCTTAAAGTTTGAATCTTGTTTAGATCTGAGATTTCAATCCTGCAGGGCTTCGCCTCCTCCAAAATCCAACCCTTGAACCAAATGAGCACAAGGCCTATT
>BQKN01023382.1:0-11683 GCA_022839385.1 Asparagus kiusianus
CAAGCTTTTGGACTGTAGAGTAATACTTGAAGAGCATCAAGAAACAATTTTGTATCATAACTATGGCATAAATATACATGTTATGCTATAACGCATTCACTAAGGCTTACTTCGCTCTCATTCACTAGGAATACAGAAGCCACAGCACTTAATAGTAAATAACAAAGTTGTTGGTGTATATATCACCTAGCCTTTGTCCTAAGAATTTTGCCTCTAGAAGCTTTCTTCTCCATCTTTTCCCTCTTCTTCCTACTTTTATCATCCTCGACACCACCCTGCATGTTAGAAGAAAGATTATGTCATTTATCTTACACAACAGGAAACAAATAGTTTCTCGAATTACAATAGACAGTTGGGTTTACTCTATACCTCCGAACCATGTGGAAGGAACCCTTTCAATAGACCGAACACCTTGTACGCAGCAAATACTGGTATCTGAGAAGGAGAAAATACATTTTAACACAAACTATAAGGTGAGATAAGCATTCAAGCTTTCAGACGATGCATTTAGACCATGTATTCTTCCTACAAGTTGTGAGACAGAAAAGAAAAAAAAAACAATTATTTTACAGTATAAGCCACTCGACATTACATGTACTGTTAATCAATTACATTATGATGATGCACCTATGGGAGGACACTGACGCGTGTAGGGAAGGAAGAAGAAGAGTGCAAGAAATATATTTCCAGTAGTTGGCTCCAATGAAAGAGCCATTGCGTCTTAAAAATCAAAAGCACGGGATCAAGTTTTGAAGTTAGCATGATATTTCAAATTAGCGAGCATTTGAAAATTCATTGGCACAAGTGAGGATGCAATGGCCATTTATGGATATTACAACTTTGTAAGAGCAGAAATTAGTGAAGCACTAGTGCTATACCCGCATGTTACTATGGGGAATTTCTTTGGTACATTTTCTTTTATATGAAAGATAAAGCCTGATTTAAATATAACTATTTATTAAAGAAGCTACATCAACTTTTTTGTGATATTCTTCTTATTAAAATGCTTTCTCGTAGTCATTAGAACTTGAATTACGCTTTAACTTTATAGAACATATTGTTGAATTTTGATGTAACTTTGTTGAAGTTTTGAACATATTGTATACTAAAATCTAATTTAATAAAATTAGTCATATTAACTTTCATCCTATAAAATGTAATTGTACAAATAATCACGCAGTTTATATCACTCTGTTCGCATTCAATGGAAATAGAATTTTAAAATAAAGTGCAAACCAAGAAAGTAAAAGGTTTAAAATTTGTATGGCTCTTTGTCGAGTGGCTTGATAGGTTGGAAACTTGCACCCACAACTTAATTAGGGAACCTACACCAAATACAGATTTGCAAATAATAATTTCGCCTTTCAAAAAAAAAGGGCTATTTGCACCTCCCTCACCTCAGTTCTATATTATTAGTACATACGATTGTACATCACATAATTAGTTTTAAATTCAGTATGAATCACATGATGATTGGATTAATTCAAAATTTATCAAGAGGTACATTCATGCAAGATTCTCATACGAATTAACTTAAAGAAAAAGGAACTTAATCATATGAGACAGAAGACATATACGTTATTAATGAAATAAAAATAAAAATGTAAACAATTTTTTTTGCCTTTTCCCCCATGCTCATGAAGTCCCAATGGAGTTTTTTCTATTCTTGAATTGAAAACTGATTGTATACAATATTGTAGGTTGAAGATGATGATGGTGAATTTTTATAGTGCATTAGTAGAGAAAGGGGTTATGCGTTGAGAATTTGAATGAGTTTGTATGAGAATTAATTGTTAATTATGGGTTATAAAAGTTTCTTTAATGAATAGTTTTGGGGTTATACAATATTGTAGGTTAAATTGTTTTGGGGTTATACATAATGAATAGTTTCTTTAATGGATTGTTTGCACTACAAAGATAACTTTTCATATTACCAATATTATCATATTATTTATTTGAATTGTAAAAAAAATTAGTATCAAAAATTCTAAGAAGTTGCCAAGTAGCAACTATAGGGTCTTGTTTTAGTATATAGATAGATATGGATGCAAGACTATAAACATGATAGCAAACATAAAAACTATATATTGGATTAGAAACTTTACCACCAAATAAGTCCACCAAAATTTTCCAGATATAATGGACATCACTTGTACAAAGCTCGTTATGTAGATCACATCATGCAAGTAGCTGCAAAGAGAAATTATTCGTCAATTGGTAATTAGATAGGACTTTCCACTATGAGGGTGGAACAATATTGTAAGAAAAGATACGGATGGTTAAGGCTCCAAAAATGAATTGTGGTATGTTCCTTGTACATACATTGAAGTTATATTCCTTCTTGCTTGCTCGTCTTATGATTATTCAATTGTTAACAGGCATCTCTTTTCCTCTAAAAAGAAATTCTCAAAGCATCAGTATGATGAACACCCTAAATGCATAAAGGATCACAATTCTATAAGCACTATTATAATAAATACTCATACGCACCTATTCGCGGCCAAGGAATCATACTCCCTTTAAAAGAGGGAGTTGTGGGAAAAAAAATTCATGGACTATATTACCCCTATTCTTTTTTTGATATTATATTCTAATCATAAATTAACTAAATTAATTATCATTATTAATTAATCATATTACATGTCACTTCAATTTTGTCTAACTTGACCCTAAAACTTCCAATGTTATTGTAAAACTCTCATATTAATTATTAATAATGCATAATACTATATTGATAGACAATTGCAAGTTAATAAATTATTTTGGAATGAGTATAAAATATAGAATTGTCCTAAAATTATATCGTGGCACTCACATAGGAAAATTATAAAGAGCATTCTTACATACATAACTACAAACATGCAATTTTAGAAAATATTAGTATATCTAAGTGCATTAAGATATAAGTGGAGGTAAATGAGTGTAACTTTCGTAAGTTGTAAGTTATTTATGTTTAATTAAGTCTATAAAGATTTGAAGCATTTGTTAAACACAAGCAATAGTATGTGATCCCTTTGATAAATAATATACATCGTATAATATGAGACCAGAGGCTTAGCTTATATTTATATAGTACAAAAGATATGGAAAATTTTAAGCATCATATTTTGAATAAGCCTCAAGATTTTGAATTATAAATGAAATTATATACTTCACTTAGAATCATACTCCCTTTAAAAGAGGAAGTTGTAGAAAAAACTTTCTATGAACTATATTACCCCTATTTTTTAAATATTATATTTCAATCCTAACTAAACTAAATTAATTATTATTGTTAATTAATCATATTATATATCACTTCAAGTTTGTCTAACTTGGTTCCTAAAACTTCCAATGTTATTGTAAAACTTTCATATTAATTATTAGTAATGTCTAATAATATATTAATAGACAATTACATGTTAATAAATTATTAATGGAAAGAATAGAAAATATAGAATTATCCTAAAATTATATCATTATATTCATATAGGAAAATTACAAATAGTATTCTTGCGTATAGAAGGCACATACATGCAATTTTAAAAACATTAGAATATTTAAGTGCAGCAAGTTACAAGTGGACGTATGTAATTGAAACTTTTATAAATTGTAAGGTATTTAATTTAATTAAGCCAATAAAAATTCATAGCCTTTGTTAACCACAAACAATAGTATGTAATCCCTTTGATAAATAATATTCATCGTATAATATAAGGCCAAAGGGTTAGTTTATATTTATATACTAGAGGAAATGTGGGGAAATTAAAGCACCATATTTTGAATAATCTTAATATTTTGAATTATTTCTAAATTTATATACTTTGCTTAAAAAACTTTAGAAGAGGTTTTCGAAGGACCACTACAAAGTGTTGGGCATCCTATAAATGCTGGACAAATAAAATCCATGATATTGGATTGTAATAATCGGAGTTATGCAAGGTTTTAAATGTTGGATGTCGGGTTCATGTCGGATGACTAAAATCCATATCGGATAGCGAAAATCGGAGATATATCGGGGGACATTGACTAAATATCGGATTGCCATATCGGGTAGTGCGCATATGTATAATATCATATCCTAAATATAATCTAAGCATTCATAAATTCAATATAAGCATATTTTATAAATTCTATAAACTAAATATATAAAAAAGTAAATAATATATGGATTTGGGTTCATAAATTTTTTCTATCGGGTTCATAAGAAACCCTTAAACTTGAGAACGGGTTAAACGGGTTTGGGTATTTATCACTAAACCCAAACCCGATAACAAAAAACAGATCTTAAAAAAAGTACCATATCGGCCAATTTTAAAGCTAAAAAATAGACCGATATGCCCGATATAACCCCGGTATTTTCGATTTGGCCCTGAAAACCGACATACGAGTTGAAAACGTGTTACGTCTATGTCGTGTCGGTCAAGCCCTTAAACCGATATGTCGGCCGACATGTCGGACATGTCGGCTGACATTTAAAACCTTGGAGTTATGTAAAAAATATCTGGGTATCATATGAGATAATGCTCATACATAATACAATATTTTAATCTATAATCTCAGATATTGATGAATTTTCAACATAAGAATTTACATCAAGATATATGCTTGAGATTTGGGAGAGCTAAGAGTGAAGAAATTTGGAATATGAATTATGGCTTTTGTGACTTGTGCTTTAGTTTTGGTTTTTAAACACGACCTAATACCAAGTCCACAATCAAATTAAAAATGACTCAATTTTGTTATATTAGCTAATATTTTTAAAAATGATCGATATATAAGAAAAAAACTCAAATAAAAAAATAATATAAAACCATAAATATTATTAAGATAAAGTATTTAACCTTTTATATCAATCGATAAGAGCGATATATCGGCCAATATTTCATATATTACCTATAAGAGCAATATTTAAAGGTAATTTAGATATCATTTCATTGATTTTAAATCTCCAATAATTCTATATTATTCCCTTAAAATTTTAAAATTGCTTATAATTTAGGTACTAACATAGAATTACAAAATATTTGAGCTAAATTTAAAAGAATAGTTAATTATTTGAAAACTCTCTTAAGTATGGGGAATGTCTCAAAAAAACCACTCAACTAATTTAATTTGACAGAGCCTTGTAAATATAGAGGTGTTGTAGATAACACATCTCAACTTTGGTGCGATTTTAGAAAGCACCATTCGTCTTAGCGTGTCTTATAAAAACTCTCCTGGTGTTTTACACATCTCTTAACAAACCCCCTTAATGTAAAGGACTTTAATAAGTGATTTTGTTAAAATGCCCTATTAAAGAAAGTCATTTTAGTTAAAAGAAACTCTTAACCGATAATAAAAGAATTACGACCAATTTACAATTCTTTTTACCTTTAAATCTTCACTTTTTCTTTCATCTCGCAAAAAACCAAGCTAATTCTTTTATGGTTGAGGGATATTTTGGTCTTTCCAAGTTAAGTACTGATCACATAATGAATTCGACTCAATGATATCAGTTTTGAGGGGTTAATTGAGAAAAGTTTATAGGGTTAAATCAAAATTTTAAAGTTGAGATAGATTAACTATAATACCCCAAATTTGATGAACAAACATTTACTCATTTCAAGTAGTTGAGGGGGGATTTTTTTAACATTTCCCCTATAGTTGAGAGGAAGTTTTTTAAAATTAACCCTTAAACAAAGCACAATTTAAGACACATGTGACATCAATCTTATAAGAGTGAATTTTATAGCAAGTCTATCAGTATCTCTAAAAAAATTTTGCAAAAAAATTTACAGAGAAAAATTTAATCTTTATTTAGGATGACTATGTGATCCTTATGTTCTCCTTATCTTTTGTGATTTGTAATAAATTATTTAACAAAATAAATTAAGTTTTTTATTTTATATGTCTCACCTTTATGAAGCATATGGTTTGGATATGAGTGTTATTAGATTCTTTTAACTCTTTAGCTTAAAATTTTGGATATTATTCAATATTGAATAGATCTATATTATTTTGTTAAAATATAATTCATATGTGTACAAAATATGTTTAAATCATTCTCAAATTATATTTTATAGTTTTCTAAAATTAGAAAGTAATCGTTTTGACAAATTAATTAATTAGTTGAGAAGATGTAGGAAGATTATAATATTAGATTTTGGAATTAATCACATAATTTATATTTTCTTTCTTGATTGAATTTGCACATTCTAACTTTAAAAATTCTATAAAAAAGATTTTGAATATCTATAATCCTCGATCGCCAGATAATAGAAAGTGGAAGTAGATAATAGACGCGAGTGATTTCTTTATAATTAAAAAAATCCTCTATGACCAGATAAACCTATCATTTTAAGTTGAAATTCAAGATTTATTTTTCATTAATAATAATAGTTTTTAGATATTGGTGCTTACATCATTAATATTTTAAATTAGAATTCCAAATCATTAAATTGCTCTTAGATCATTAATATTTTAAGACTTTAAACCTCTCTAATTATGTGTAAGGTAAAGTGTTGAAACGAACAAGATTTTATATATTGAAATATCTGAAACTTTTTAATATATTATGATAATCATAAACTTTTTTGCAACTATGTTATAGTAAATACATAAACTAAAAATCAACAATTATAATATTTGACCACATGCATTGCACGTGCATCCCACCTAGTCTTAATTAAAAATATGAGAACACCAAGTATGAAAAATACCAAAAAGATGCATAACTCTCTTCAAATTTGGAAAAAAAATACAATCAGGTAGAAACTAAATTATAAGTCATTGATAGCCAATTTGACAAAAATCACAATCATCAAGAAACTAAATTATAAGTCATTGATAGCCAATTTGACAAAAATCACAATCATCAAGCTGTGATTTATGAACAAATTGTGCTTCTATTTGTGGGAACTCGATTATAGCAGATAATGCTATTATGCTGTTTAAAGTACCTTAAGCCTGTCTAAAACTAAATAATTTATCTTCAATTGCCTGTTTTAGCACCTAGGAAATCCCTTAATATTTACACCGCCACCTGATAAAGTGAACCTTTAAGCTGTCTAAGCAAATCTAAGACCACAATTCATTTTCAGTTGCCCGTTTCCATCAGTTACCTACCTGTTTCAGTACCTAGACAATCGCTTAGTATTTACACTGGCACCTAACCAAGTGCACAGGGCGGATCTCTGTAGTCTGGATGGTTAAGGGTAGCTGTGAATTATGAGCAAATTGTGCTTCTATCTGTGGAAACTCGACTATAGCAGACAATGCTACTATGCACTTAAACTAACTTAAGTTCCTTAAGTTTGTCTAAAACCACATAATTTATTTTCTATTGTCTGTTTTAGCACCTAGGGAGTCCCTTAATATTTACACTGCTACCTGACAAAGTGAACCATTAAACTGTCTAAGCCAATCCAAAACCACATAATTCATTTTCAGTTGCCTCTTTCTTTCAGCTACCTGTTTCAGTACCTAGACAGTCGCTTAGTATTTACACTGCCACCCAACCAAGTGCACAGGGCAGATCTCTATAGTCTGGATGCTTAAGAGTAGATGGCCACCCTGCAGCCCCTAGCCTGCTTCTGTCAGGTCTTAATATGCTTCCTTTTATTTTTATGAAATATTTCACGTACATTAATGCTTTCATACTACCGAGGTTTACACAATAAGTCCTGGAAACCATATAATACAGCCCCACAAAATACATTGACACCCTCTAGCAAGGAGTAATGTGTATTTGTCACTCTATTCTACAAGCAGTAAAGTAGTTATAACTGATTCATGAAGGTTGTTTGTTGTTCCCTATGATGTAGTATAGCTCGACTCTCCCTACAGACCTCATACTTGCTAAAATCTAAATTATACAAGTTTAGACAATACCTTTTAGGGAACAAGTCAAGGTACTTCTTAGATGTAAAACAGCTGATCACGACTTATATACAAAAAGAACAAAAATAATGAAACTACATTAAAAATGGGCAAAATCATTCTTTAAGGTTCTTCGTATAAAAGACCACATAAGCTATGCAACACATTTTTCATAACAAATATAATCATTGAAGCTTCTGTTTTATATTCAAGAATTCAGTCAGCAAAGGCAGAAGGCATACCCACAAATTCCATCTGTGGTCATATCAAACCCACCATCTAAAAGTTCTCCGTTATCGGAGTATGCTGGCTTTGCCATATTGGCAAGTTGCTGATAAGGAATACCATAGGCAGCAGATGTCACAAGGAGACCAACCCAATGCTTCCATGTGAAGGTAGAGTGAAAGAAAAGCATTCTGATCAAGACATAAATGACCTGCAGATATATCAGTTAGGCACATATGAAGTACAAAACCTTTAGAAAAGAAGAATAAAGCACTTCTAATTTGGCCTGGTAGAATTTCAAGTGCATGATCAAGAGAGTAATCGATCAGTAAACCGGCATGGTTCATCACTCAAATCATTTTATACTATAAATAAACATCGATTCTGTTTAGCCAAATAATTTGCACGGGTTACTTAGAACTCATGAATATAAATTTTTTATGACAGATACATAGAGAGAAAACCTAAATGCGTGAATCAAGGAGTATGAAGGACCAACACTGTTGCTTAAGTTATGAGATTCTGAGACATGGCACGGAGGCATGCTAGACAACTATAGCCATTTCAAGTATTCAATGAAACTTCATAGGCACATTGATAGGGATCAGATTAATTTAGATAGATTTGAATTTTAATTTAGTTGTTTGTTTTTTGAATTCTGCTAGGACACAGGTAATTTGGATTTTAAATTGTATTAGGATTAAATTATTTGATTATCAGATTGTAGTTTGAAGCATAAATTTATATTAGAGATAGGATCACAACTCTATAAAAAGTAGTTGTGACCTTCATTGAAAGCAGAGATGACTTAGATAGTAAAATTAAAGCTAGAGAAAAATGGAGAGCTTCCTCATAGGTGCCCATGTGTGATTCTGGCCATTTAAGATTAAGTGCATATAAGACTACGGTTTTTCTTTAGTTTTAAGGTTAATACTCCTAAATCTAATTCCATCCATCTCAAATAAAATAAAAATTCAAAATCAATCTAAGAGCATCCATCCCTTTTAAGATTCTGACATGGTCTCTACTCAAAATACGTCTCTTCATCTTCTCACGTGAACCGAAGCTCCACAACTCTTGCGACTTTGAACCCAAACACCACCTGATCCTCACCGAACTCCCACGTCCTGAGCACAATCTGCGATTCTGATACAATTCTCATCCGTGAAAATACTTGACTCCGCCCTCAACCCCTTAAACCAGCAACTATGACGTTGCTTCCTCCACCGGCTCACCGTTGATCCTTACAGTCAAGAACCACCCTCGCTTCAGTTGTGATTGGAGTTCTGCCTTCTCTTTACCACCTTGTCTTGTCCATCAACTTTGTCTCAAGACGATTCCGCCTCTGATCTTCTCCCACCTTCATCCTTATATTTTGATTTCTCTGTCCTCCGCTCGACTTTGCTCTATCATAATGCCGATCTCACCGAATTCATCAGTGCCGACCACCACCTCATTAGTCCCCTGCTACAACCACCTTCATCAAATCCCAATCTCCTTAGTCCATCCACAAACCCCCAAAGCGACGATTCCTCCACATTCCACAACCAACATGAAGTTTTCTTCTCCGGACCTCCTGCCAACCCAAGCTTCCTTCATGGACCTGTGCGATCAATGACTAGAGATAGATCTAATACAAACCACAACATCATCCTGTGGTTAAATCAATTGCGCTGGTCAAAGGTTTACGTTTGGTAAAGAACCTCAATCTCGAAGGTCATTTGCATGCTCTAACTCACATCAATTCAATAAGTCTTACTACCCATTACAGATTCTGCAAATTTTGGGTGACTTCTCACGTGCTACAGGTCTAAGTCAATCTTTCCCATCACCATTATAGCTTTCGTTACAATTTTGATTATTAGTTTAGATTTACAATTTCGATCTTTTTTTGTTATTCTATGTTTGCTTGCATTTGCATGTCATTCAGAGTAGTCGTTTAGAACCCTATAAAATCGTGTTGTGTAACATATGACAAGCATTTTCAGCATATCATTCAGATTAGTCGTTTTAGATAAGTTTGCTACCTCAATTTCATTCTTCTTCTGTTCAATCGATTTCTTGCCATTTCCGAACAATTTATCTCCACAATTTCTTGGCACAAATCCTAGACCGAATGAAACCCTAAATGGCAAATAAAACCAAATAGAGTCATCCTGAACTTAAAAAGAGGAAATTTAGGGCAATTTCTCATGTATTCATCCACTGATCCACATAGATCTCTATTTAGTGAATAAATCTAATGCAACTGGACTGAAATCGAACAGATCGAGAAATTAAATCCGAGAAAATAGCAAGCTAGGGTTTCGAAGACACTAACGTTGCAGGCGATGATGAGGCGAAGGAGATTGGCCATGTGCTTCTTGTTCTCCTCCTTCCTCTTCTTCGCTCCTTGATTCGCCATTGACCCTCCTCTCTGTCTCTCTCTCTCTCTCTCTCTCTCTCGCTCTGGTCGAGCTTCTTACTGTAGTGTAATTGCGATTACCAGTTACGTACGGTGCTTGAGGGCCCGGCCCATTAGTATCCAGTTATGTTACGGGCTACGCTGCACGGAGGGTACTTGACAAACTAATGGCCAGACGAGCCCAATTGCTTCTGCTTTTTGACAGGTCAGCATAAACCAACCTCTTTAATGTTATGATTTATTTGGTTTTTTGAAGAAATTGTTTTTGATGTCCTAGCTTCAAAAAAAGGTCAAAACTTATGATCTTGCATAGATGACCCTTGAATCGTGGGTATTTGCAAAACTACTCTCTAAAATCTTTGTATATAAAACTATCTCTCAAATCATCAATTTTGAAAGCGAAAAAAAATACTCAAATCAATTAGTCATCAACTTTTGATAGGGTATTGTGTAATTATAATGTAAAAATTATCAACATAATAGTCAGATTTTTACTCAACAATCTAATGATTTATTGATTTTAGATAACTTTTTCCTAAAGTTGACGATTTGGGGATTGATTTGCAAATAAGTGATTTTGGTAAATTATAACTATAATCTATTTCTAAATAAGATATACATCTTCCACTTAATCCGTTGCAATTCTTTAAGGTACCGTTTGGCAAAGGGTTAAGTGAGGGGTTAAGGAGACTTAACCCCTCTTAACCTGCCAAACACAACAAATCTATATAAGGGTTAAAGTGAGTTAACCCTCCATAATTTGCCAAACATAAAAAATATAGAAGGGTTAAGTTAACCCCTCTAGAGGGGTTAAAATAAGTTAACCTGAGGGGTTTACTAATACTCCTATTTAGATGGAATAAGAGTTAACCCTTCTAATTATAAAGAAAATAGTCAAAATCATTGTTATTCCCAAACACTAAAACTGAACATAAGGGCTAAAATAAAACTTATTTAACGGATTAATAATTTAGTCCTTCGGATTATCAAATGGGCTAAGTACATTAATCCTTCTCTTTAACCCCTCTTCATTAACCCTTTGCCAAACGGGGCCAAACTGATATGTGTAAAGCTTCCTTCAACCCTTTTATGCTTTCTGATGCAATTTTTTATTTTATTTTTTTCTTTAGCTTGTTTTAGTCGTGTAATAATGTGAATTTAGATGTTTTTAACTACTACTAGCAATAATAAAAGGTTGGAAAGCTGAAAATGTCA
>BQKN01023383.1:0-12261 GCA_022839385.1 Asparagus kiusianus
GCCATGTGATGCACTAGAGCACGAAATGTATGTTAGCACACCGAGAGATATCATTCTAATATCTAATAATGCAAATGTAAGATAAACATAGTGGATATGGAGCTTCTAGTGGAACTGATTATCCTTAATATGCATGATTATGACATCATTTTAGGAATGGATTGGTTATCTAGAAATCATGCATCTATTCTACATCTAGAGAAAATGGTGGTGTTTAGAATTCCCGATCAATCGGAGTTTTGCTTTGAGGGTAGTAAGGTGCAAAAACCTATGCACATTATATTATCCCTTCAAGCTCATATAAAGTTAATTCAGAAAAAAGTTAGTCTAGATCAAATTCCTATCGTGTGTGAATTTCCTGATGTCTTTCCAAAAGGTCTCCCCGGAATGCCACCCGATAGGGAAATATTATTTTCTATTGAATTAGTTCCAGACACAAGTCTGATCACAAAGGCCCCTTATAGAATGGCTCCAGTAGAACTAAAAGAACTTAAGGAGTAGTTGGAAGAACTTCTGGATAAAGGTTTTATTAGACCCAGTGTTTTACCTTGGGGTGCACCGGTGTTATTTGTAAAGAAGAAAGATAGAAGCATGCAGTTATGTATTGATTATCGAGAGCTCAATAAGGTAACTATACGGAATAAATATCCCTTACCAAGAATTTATGATTTGTTTGACCAATTGTAAGGAGCTCAGGTGTTTTGCAAGATCGATCTACAATCGGGCTATCATCAATTGAAGATAAAGGCTGAAGATATTCTAAAAACTGCATTTCGTACCTGCTATGGTCATTATGAATTTCTTGTGTTACCATTCGGGTTAACGAATGCACCTGCATTATTCATGGATCTTATGAATAGGGTGTTCAAACCCTTCTTAGATCATTTTGTGGTGATATTTATAGATGATATATTGATATATTCGAAGAACCAGGAGGAGCACATAATTGTTAACATGAAATGGCTGACAGATTGTCATGGATATTTAACACTAAGAAAGTATAAAAACTCAGTTATGATACAAGATCTACTCTAGATCCTTTTTAAGGAATCCCAGTCCTTTTACTACACATTTGTCAACATTAAGAAGTAAAATGTTACTGACGGGAGAGTAAATTATGGCTACATAAAACATAGAACACCCGATTACTCTATTTCACTCCTCTCATTCTTATCTCTACACCATCTCAACTGCCATGTACTCATGAACAGTGTGCGCAAATCCAACAGTAAACTGAGAAATGGCATCAAACTTGTTTGCCCAGGTTTGCAGTGCTTGACATGTTATTGGCTTATCAGATACCTTTAACTCACTTAAAGTTCGTTGTCCTCCATATTGACATCCAAATGTATTTCAATCAATTGAATAACTAAGACATGTTTTATTAAAACAAGTAAACGACATTATTTCAATAATTATGGCTCTTCTTTCAGAAAAATAATAATAAGATGATAATTGATGGCCCTTGCTAATACAAATCTAAATACATCATTCTAGTAGAAAAGATCATATCAAAATTTTACTGACCGTTAACCCAATCTCTGTACCTCGATGTATTGAGAATGGGAGTATGATTGTGGATTTGGCTTCACTATTCTTGAGAAACAGGGTAGGACTATGGGTGAGACACACTGTTACAATAGAGCCCGAGTTCAAGCTAGGTTCATTTAATTCTTGGGGAAAACTGAGACGAACTAAGCATGAATGAGCTGTAATTTCAAACTTGCATGACAATTAGCCCAGTAGCTCGAGCTTTACTTGAGATTATGTTTATACTAACAGAGCATAACCTATGCTCAGCCTGTTTATACACATCTCAATAAATCAACTAATTTTAAATTAAATATTAATTATGTCTAGTTGAAGCATACCACATAAATATTGTACTTGGTATTTAGCATCCTTAACCAATATGTCTAAAACCTCCAGCTACAGTTTCAAAAAAGACTCCCAAATCATTATTCATCCACAACAAAGATTTCCAAAGGGCATAGGAACCGTTGAGGTAGCACCAACGTCTCGCTCGTCAGTTTGCTAAGGCCTTTGAGCAGGTTCACGGAGTTCGCTATTACGTGAATCTGGAGTCAAGGAACCGTTGAGTGATTCAGCCACCCCAACAGCAAGATATTGACATTTCCTCCAAACCATCAACCGATGAATGGGTCCGTGTCAAAAGGACTCATTCAACTCCTAAGGAACGCATCTAGAAGCATCATGTACATGCCACACACAAAAGTGCTCTTGGGCAAAAAGCACAAGAAATGAAGAAGGAGGAGTTGGCCAAAGAATCACCAAAATCTCACAAGATATGGGTGCCAAAGTCCAAGACTGCATTGAAATCAAGTGCAAAGGTAGCAGGGTGTCTCGTCCAAAGCTGAGACAGCCCAAGCAATCTCGCAAACTGAGATAGCCTAGCGAGATAGCCTAGGGTGTCTTGGCCAAGGCTGAGACACGTCCTCCTATCTCGCCTAAGCAATTAACTCCACGACAGCTTCCTCGCCTCCATCAACGTCCGCTCCTGGTCCATCTGCTGCCGTACCTCTAGTAAAGCCTCAGGGAAGCCTGGACCTAACAAAATTTAAGATAATGATAGTAGATCACCTTATTCCTTTGCATGAAGACCGAGGCAAAGCTCCTGTTAAAGAATGATTAGGTCCAGTGAACAAAACCCAAGTAGTTCTGTAGACTGGGGGTCATGCACGTCCTATCGTCAAGCAAAAGTCCTCCCTTCTTAGGAAAATTCCCGTCACCGCCCGCTTGGAGGTTCGTATTGAAGCCTAGGAGCCTGTTAAGAATCCACGCTCTCAAAGGCGTGGCTCTAAACGTGTGACTCCTAAGAATGCCAACAAGGCGTCACATCCCTAGAAAAAAAGCACTTCCATCAAAAGGCGACGTTACACCTGGGAAGTCACACTAACCAACAATAGGTTGTTCTGGTCATCATGTCGATGAGTTATGAATAAATCCCGAAGGAGGACCCTCCGAGAAACAAACTCTCATTGTCTATGTGAGAGGCTTATCAGAGTTAAATTATCAGAGTATAGCTGCTCTAAGACCGCTCCATAGAGGGTCTCGGTATTCAAAAGGCTTTCCATCGAAGCATCAAAACCCAAATCAAGATGCTTCCACAAGAGAAGATCAGCTATCCAAGATGATGAACTCCCAGAAGTCACCATCAACATGGCTAATAAAAGGAAGTCAAAACAGCACCCAAAGGACTCCGATCCTGATTCAAGATTGTCCCAGCGAATGTCTCGACTTCAACTAAGAGCCACTAGATGCAGAGATTACAGAAGAATGCACGAAGGACTATCTTTAGATGATGAACCTTCGGGTAGTTGCTCTGTAATTGCCTCCGACGATATAATGTCTAGCATGGGGTGGCCTAGGGAGACATTCACTATCACTCTTGACCAGTTGACTCAAATGCTTCAAGAAGCTTTGGCTAAGTAACAAGAAGAAATCAAAGCTGAAATAAAAATAGAGATAGAGTTGACCATGCAACAGATGAGGGAATTACAGGCTCAACAACATCAACCTGAAACTAGTCAACGGGCTAAGTCCAGTCGTCGCAATACCATATTAATTCTAGCTAATGCTGAAGACAGTGATGCGGATGTGGATGAACATATCTTCACTAACCTTTGTTTGTGGGAAAATTTGTAGTAAAAAGACAGTGAAAGAAAATAGACTTGTATTCTCTCAAAATCAATTACAATTGGATTCCCTGATTACAAAAGAGAAGAGAACAAATTTGGTTCTCCCCTTTATTTAAAACTGGGTTCTTCACGGTGGCGATGGAGTGCCTCCCTCGAATGCTCGCGTCGAGTTTGCTCTCCGTTGACGATCCGCACGTCTTGATTCACTGGAACGATATCTTCTCCTCACGATTTGACGTTGTGGAGAACTTGCTTGGCAAGTTTTAGAACTCTGGACGAGTTGATAACTCTGAACGAGTTTTAAACTCTATGAAAGAGTTGCTTTAACCGAAGGTCGAATATAAGCCAAGGATGAAGACTCTTTGTTGTCGAAATTGAAGATGATCTTCGTTGAGGGATGGTGCCGATTCCTCAAAAGCTCGCCCAAAGATCTCTCCTGTTGCTGCCAAGTCCCAGATCCGAGAAATGCCAGCCCGAACTCAATTGAGTTTACCCATATTTATAGGGAATTAAGGGGTGTAACCGCCCCCTTAATTCTCTCCGTAATGGGGTTGAGAGGGGTGTAACCGCCCCCTTAATCCGCTCCCAAGTGGGGTGGAAATCCCTTAGATCGTGGAGGGAAAATGGTTCCTGCAACCGTTCAGCTCTTGCTTAAACGAGTCAAACACCCATGTTGGCGTTCAGGAACTTAACTCCGTATTTTAGACTGGAGACGCAGAGTTGGGTACCCGCTGGGCGTTGAAAAATGCGGGTCCGACCCCAGCGTTTTAATGTTGTAACGCGGGTCCGACTCCAGCGTTTTGATATTGTAACGCGGGTCCGACTCCAACGTTTTGATGTTGTAACGTGGGTTCGACCCCAGCGTTTTGATGTTATAACGTGGGTTCGACCCTCACGTTTTAATGTTGTAACGCGGGTCCGACTCCAGCGTTTTACTGTTGACACATGGGGAGGACCTCCGCGTTTTGGTCTTAGAGCACGGTGATGAGTTCCGCGTCTTGCTTTGGAGAGATTATCAACAAGTAATCTCTTTTATCATAACGTTGCAAAGATCATTGTCTTGTAATCTTCGTCTTGGCTCCTTGAGAATATGAGAGTTGTCAGATTGTAACTCCCGATGTTGATTGTGAATGCTGTTGAACTAGAGCTCTCATCGGTTGTTGTGAAGGTCGTCAGATTGTAACCTTTAGCGATCTACGTGAAAGTTTTCAAATTGTAGCCTTCTGGAAGTCGTCAGATTGTAACTTCTATCATCGGTGTTTGACGGGGGATAAGCTATCTATTGTGATTTTTAGACAGCCTACAGAACCCCCTCCAAAGTTTTCGAAAGTTCACGGTTGACTGGGATGAATTTTCGGAATACTTTGGATCTCAACTCTGATCTTGGAGCTGTTGATTCCTTGTCGTAAAGGAGTTGTTCTCTGCACTCGCTTCGAAGGCATCTTGGTTGAAGGGATTTGCCATGTAGGACCTGTGTGAAGGTATGCGCCATAATCCTGCTTCTGGAATGTTGGGGTGTATCCCTACGTTTTGAACTTGAGACGCGGGTCTCATCCTTGCATGTTTTAAATTTGGAACTCGGGTGTGACCTCGGCATTGTAGTTTTTGCAACTTGGGTCTGACATCAGCGTTTTGACTTGAAACGTGGATGTGACCTTGGCGTTATGATTTTTGTAACGCGGGTCTGCCCTCGGCGTTTTGACTTGAGATATGGAAGTGGCTTCCGTGCATTTTTGACTAAGTCTTTGAGACTTGTCTTTAGCTTATCTGTTTCAAGTCTCGGCTCACGTCCATTAAGCTGATGGGCCTTTAAACATGCATAGGATTTTTAGCAAACCCTCAGCCATTAACGGATTTGATAAGCCTTTACCGACTACCGTTTGAGTCGGGCTAGCATGTGGATTGTCTAAGTCCGTTCCACATGTAACGTTGTGCTAAGAGAATGAACTCTCTTAGACTTGATGCTATGATTTTGAATACATAGACTTTATCATTTTTACGGAAAAAGACTAACCGACGACGTGCGTTAGGCGTAGATTTATCCCTACTTAGGATTTGGGATAAAGTTCCCCATGCGTGTAAGGCATGGATTTTGGTGTCTTTTTCACGGTAAAAGACTAACCGGCAACGCGTGTTAGGCGTAGACTTATCTCTAATTAGGGATCGAGATAAAGTCCCCCATGCGTGTAAGGCATGGATTCTGGTGTTATTAATAACAACCTGCTATGATGTTGAATACGTAGACTTCACCATTATTACGGGAATAGGCTACCCGGCAGCATGTGTTAGATGCAGACTTATCTCTAATTAGGGATAGAGATAAATTCCCCCATGCGTGTGAGGCATGGATTTCGGCATTATTAATAACAACCTGCCACGATGTTGAATACGTGGGTTTTTGTTCTTTTTACGGTCAAAGACTCACCGGCAACGCGTATTAGGCGTTGACTTATCCCTTCTTAGGATTCGGGATAAAATTCCCCATACATGCAAGGTATGGATTAAGAGATTACTAATTTAATAATAATCACTGGCTACGATATTGAATACGTAGACTTTGTCACTGTTTCTTCCTGTGTTATTCGAAACACTGAAAGAAAATTAGAAGTGCCAGAGGTGTAGTATTAACTTGGCGTGAATTTTCACTTAGAGTGAAATTCAGAAAATTTTCTTTATTATCACTAGGATAAGTCTAGAAAATATTTAATCCATTGGGGATTTTATAATGAAAACTTACTATTCTTGTTGAAAAACGATTAACAACTTCATTGGGGGAGAGTTTGACTGTTAGAGGTGTGATGTTAACCTAACAGTATTTTATAGGCCTATCGCGCTATTGAAGAGAGTCGATAAGTTAATTTGTGTTGTCAGAGGTGTGATGTTAACTTGACTGGATTTGTGTTGCGATTGGAGCAACTTTGTGGATTTATCATCCTATTGACGAGGATTGATAAGTGGATTGTCAGAGGTATGGTATTAACATGACAGGAATTTGTTGCGATCGGGGCAACTTTGTGGACTTATCATCCTATTGACGATGATTGATAAGTGGATTTGTCAGAGGTATGATGTTAACGTGACAGAATTTTGTTGCGATTGGAGCAACATTGGGGACCTATCGCTCTATTGAAGAGGGTCGATAAGTTGATTTAGTTGTCAGAGGTTTGATGTTAACATGACAAGAATTTGTTACGATCGGGGTAACTTTGTGGACTTATCATCCTATTGACGATGATTGATAAGTGGATTGTCAGAGGTTTAGTGTTAACGTGACAGGATTTGTGTTGCGATTGGAGCAACTTTGTGGACTTATCGCTCTATTGAAGAGGATTGATAAGTGGATTGTCAGAAGTGTGGTGTTAACATGACAAGAGAATGTATACTTATGACTTGCACAAGGTCTTGGGAATTAGCGTTTTGCTGGGGAAACTTGCTAGGTGAGTTTATCATCGGAAGCGATGAGTTTTGATGCTCGTGCTTTGAATAAGACTTTGAAGACTTAGTGTCTTGCTGGGGAAGATTGCGATTTGAGCAATTTCGAGGACCTATCATCCTATTGACAAGGATTGATAAGTTGATTGTCAGAGGTATATTGTTAACGTGACAAATTGGGAGTGATGCAAGATGCATTCATACTCTGTTAGGGTAATGATCGTCAGAAGTGTAATGTTAACTCAACGATATGAAAGATTTGTTACTCTCAATCCAATGGATTCCAAGTAACCAACCCCCAGTCTTGATTAAGACTTAGCAGGGGAAGAAAAAGAGGTAGACAAGGCACATCGCCTAGTGAGGCACTATCCATAAAGTCAGAATAGAGGCACGTCACCAGGTAGGCCATTATCTGATGAGTTTGATTATCAGAGGTAATGGTTAACGTGATAGTTTTGTGGACCTGCCATCCTATTGGAGAGGATTGGCAAGTTGATGGACTATCAGAGGTAACTGTTAACGTGATAGTTTTGATAGACCCGCCATCCTACTTGAAGAGGATTGGTGGGGGAATTTGGAGAAAACATACTATCAGGGGTGATCATTAACGTGATAGTTTTAGTGGACCTGTTATCCTATTGAAGCGGATTGACAAGTTGATAGACTATCAGAGGTAAATGTTAACGTGATAGTTTTGTGGACCTGGCATCCTACTTGAAGAGGATTGGCAAGAGAATTTGGAGGGAATGGACTATCAGAGGTAATCATTAATGTGATAGTTTTGATAGACCCACCATCCTACTTGAAGAGGATTAGTGGGGGAATCTAGAGAAAACGGACTATCAGAGGTGATCATTAACGTGATAGTTTTGTGGACCTGCCATCCTATTGGAGAGGATTGGCAAGTTGATGGACTATCAGAGGTAACTGTTAATGTGATAGTTATGATAGACCTGCCATCCTACTTGAAGAGGATTGGTGGGGGAATTTGGAGAAAACATACTATCAGAGGTGATCATTAACGTGATAGTTTTAGTGGACCTGTCATCCTATTGAAGCGGATTGACAAGTTGATGGACTATCTGTTTTCAGCAAAAGTCGTTTCCATTGCAGATTCCATTAAACTTCGATCGTTTACAGAAGGTTACAATGAAAATTAAATAAAATTACAACTTTTGAGAAAATAACACAGAAGTCGTTTATCAACTACTGCTTTTGTGGGACTTTGCCTGTGCCGGGAGTGCTTTGGCTCGTGAACCACCGATTCACAGATCGTGAGGTTGTTTAGAGATCCTTCCTTCGTTTATCAAAGTAGGGATTTAAAGCGAATATCTTATCGATGTAAGATGTTCACTCTTCTAAAGATCAAGTCTGAGCTTAGATCTCTAGGAATCACCAAACACTATTTATGAAGGGTGAAAATTTTCTCTTTCTTCCTCAAAATCTCCAAAAGCTCAAGCCTTTTCTGCTCCAATCTGCTCCCTTTTTTCTTTATTTCGTGTCTAGGGAGGTATTTATAGGGGTAGAAGTGCACAACAGCAGAAATGGGGGCGAAACAACTGACCAAGTAACTGCTCTTTGGCCGCGGCAGCCAACACTACCGTGGCTATTGGCACGACAGCGTGGACTACCACGGCCAAAGGGTCAGTTATAACCACGTTCTTTCATGTTTGAAACTGTTCCCCCACGACCTTTAACCACCTTTTTTGTGGTTCAACTGCTTTTCTACGTCAGCACACGTTCTATTTCAGATATTCTGCCACGTGGACTTCAAGAAATCATCGTATAACTACTTGGTAACTGCTGTGGCACTCCTGTAATATGCACACCACCATAGACTGCCGCGTCTTAGGCGCGGCACCTTGGGCTGCCGCGCCTAAGGCGCGCCACCTTGGCTGCCGCGCTTAAGGCATGTCACCCTGGGTTGCTTGTTGGTGTATTTGTTGTATGCACACTATTATTTTCTTGTCCTTGAGTTGTATTTGGATATCTATGAGCATTTTTTGACGCCTACAGATACCCCTTCCAAAGTATCTCAGACTCATTGTTTTTAGGGAGGAGTCTGGGACACTTTGGATATGATAAGCTTTCCTTGTAATTTCTTCAGTGCTTTGTTGAGGAAGTTGCATAGAATGGTCTGCGAATGGCTTCAATTCTTGACTTCTCCATCTTTTAGTCTATTTAGTACTTTGTAGAATAGCTAAAATTTCTCCGGTGCTGCGTTTATCGCGTGGCCGTTGTTGAAGTCTTGAATTAGAACTACTGTCGAAGATTGGAGAAACAGTTTATACTCATATACTCTATTGGAGTGTTCAGGAAATAGTTTAACCTCATATACCCGTTGGGAGATTTAAGGAGATGTAGTTTATACTCATATACTCATCGGAGTGTTCGGGTATGTATTCCAAATACAGTGGGAGATGTATGTGTTCAAATACCCAAGGGATCATTGCGTATGCATGATACTCCTGCGCGACAGTGTGGACTATGACAACGTTAACTGCCGCGACAGCCTCTACTGTCACGCTTGAGCGCGCCAACGTAGACTGTCGTGCTCGAACGTGACAGTGTCGAGTGCCGCGCACCGTTCGGCCAGTCGGGTTATAAGACCGATGTTGGGCCTTTTCGGGTCATTTTTCCCCGCTTCTCTGAGTTTGAAATTTCCTTAAAACACCCTATATAAACATCCCTTGGTTTCCCCCTCTTCAACTCTTCTGATTTGGGTGATTTTACTTCGAACAAAACCTAGGGTTTCGGGTGATTTCCTCAGAATTCGGCCTTTTTCAGATTCCTTCGCCTTTCAGACTTGATTCTTCTTGATCTTCGGTAAAACCGCACCCATAGTTCGTGTATTAGGGTTCTATTTTGATTTCTTGTTTGAGATCTAACATAAAAGCCCTAACTTTTTGTTTTTCAGGTTGATTTCGTCATGTCTCCCAAGAAGGCTCGTGTTCCCAAGGGAAAGTCTGCAGCCCAAGCATCCGAGGAGGTTGAAGTTGCTGCTACATCGTTTGGAGGTGACTCTTCAACTTTTCCTCCTCTTCAAAATTACTGTTTTTGCTCGAATAACCTCGCTTGCCCCCTTGGAGGGGCATCCGGGAAGAGTTGACATCCTCCATCGAGAGGATTGACACTACAAAATACATATCTTGTTTAATCAAGATAAGTACCACGGCCAAAATACGAATTTGGCTCAAACTCTTGGTTTTTTGAAACCAAGGGTCGCTATTCAGTTACCGCGGCAGCACGTACTGCCGCGGCTGAGCGCGGCAGAGTATGCTGTCGTTGTAACTTACGGCCTCAGCCACTACCGCGGCTACTTAGAGCGAGGGTTTTGCTCTGTTAGCCCTTTGATTCAACTATTTTCCAACTCTTCTCTGCAGTCCCCTTTCCCTCTGTGGCATTTTCTGATAGAGAAGACCCAGGCCAGAGTGGTATTCTTCACGCCTCCGTGAACGGCGACTTTCTGGTTAGAGAGGCCCGCCAGTTTAGTGAGGGTTGTGACGATAGTGTTCCCAGATTGATTCATGAAGGAAGTCATCGTACTCTGCGCGCCTTGCTGACTGACTCGCCTTTAACTCCAATTCGAGATTCTACCGAACCATTAAAGAAGCATGATTATTTGTTCGGGGATTCGATCGAAGACCCAGATAATCTTTGCCGTGGTCCCGAGATTTGGTTGAATTAACACGAAGGTGATTTTCTATTCATTCCTCCATTCCCTCGACAGTATTTAATTCTGCAATTAAGGAATTTGGCCGTTTCGAGGAAAATGTCGTGGCACTTGACGGATGACCATGAACGCATTCATTGCGGATTTATTAGTAAGGATGTCAGCGCTCCTGGCTCCAGTGGTAGGCATGCTATCCGTGGTCTTCACCCGGGGATACTTGGACCAGATAGTGGGCCCCAGAATGAACTGATGATAAAGGCCAATACGGTAAAGAATAGGTTTGCTAGGATCAGCAGAGAATTCTCCCTTCCAAAATTCAGATGTTACGGGTGGGTTCATTCTCTTCCGGATAAATGGTGGGCTAGGATGACCAACTACATACTCATTCGTTGGGACTAGGAGTTAAGGAACTTTGGTTTATATGCTCCGATTCGAGCCAGCATGCATGGTCTCCCGGTAAGTGTAGATCATTTTCTCACCTTGTTCGAGTCTTATAATCCGGAGACCAACACATTTTTTACCAAGTATGGGGAGTTGGGGCTTCCGCTCCATGAAATGATGAAAGTGTCAGGATTGCCACTGGGGAATACTCCTTACCAAGAATTTTTTCCTAACAACCGTCAACTTATGAAGATGAAGAAGGCTGGCTCCGCTGCTTATGACATTCTCTGGGAATTAACTTGTCATTACCAAACAGCGATAGCCAGGATCGAGGTGAAGAGTAAGAAGGCAGCTCAAGTTAGTCTGAAGCAGTTCGCTGATTATTTGTTCCAGAATCTCGAGAGCTCGACTGGCGAGATCGTTTGTGAATCACCTCCCTTGACTCCTTCTGAAGTTAACAAATTAATCACAAAAATTAATGCTCAGTCTTATACGACCGGATCATCCGAAGGTGGTTTTCCGAAGGGAGCGAAATTCAGCACTTTCTTGTGGCAAACCACTAAGAGGATGAGACATGCTACTCTTCTCTCTGGCTATTTGGCCATATGGTTAAAGAAGTGCGTCGTGCCGCATCAATCTTCAGAGGCCCTTCCTCTTGAAGTTCTCTTTCCAGCTGTGCAATTAGCTGTTGGAGGGAGACTATCTTTACTTTCTACCATGATTGCTGACATCCATAGCGGTCTACGCAACCTAGCCAACACTTTTACAAAAGTGGGTGCTGAGCCTTCGAGTAAGATTCCCCTGTCAAGAGTCGAGCTACCATATACATATTTGATGGCGTGGTTAGTCCTTCACCGAACCGACATGATGTCAGCTCCTGACGTGTCCGATCCAGAGATTCCACTACTACAGCTTTCGGAAGGATGTAAGTGGTTGAATCCTTCCCGACAATGGCCTGACAGGGTGAGGCAGTTTAAGAATGCTAAGTGCTGGGAATTCTATAAGTGTTTTCCTCGATTTGCTGGCGCATATAATGACATGCTTGTCGATGAAGAGATGCCTGGGACTAACAGGACTTCCCTCGATATGGGCAGCTTCCATTGGCTTATGAACATT
>BQKN01023402.1:0-15896 GCA_022839385.1 Asparagus kiusianus
GAAGATATAATGAATTCGACAACAAGATCAACTTTTGACGAAAACAATAGTATGGACCGAAAATTGTCACGAGGGCCTCATCATTCTGGAATATGAACTGGAATTCCTTTCCATGCTACAACGTGACGACATAGGACCAGAAGTGGATCAAGCTCTCTCTAAGGCCAGGGCTATGAAAGCGCAGCAACAAGAGACTTTCCAGAAGAGCTTATCCGAAGCAGAATCTCGCGTTGCTCACTTGCGTGGGGAGCTTCTCCGAGCACAAGAGGACATGGGCAATCTTGCTATGGGTCTTCGGGATAAAGCAGCAGAACTTGATCGTGCTGGCGTTGAGCTACCTCAAATAAACGCTCAGCTAGCCGACGGTATGGAGATTTTCAAAGGGTTAGCTGGTTACTGTGATGGGCTTCTCAAAGGCTATTGTGACGAACTTGCCGCTGCTGATAAGATTAGACGAGAGCTCGCAGCAACAGCACCGAATGAAGAGGAACTCAAGAGCCAGATAACAGAAGAAGTCAAGAAGGCTCGCGAGGATAAAATATCAGCTTTAAAGTCTAAGCTCAAGTCTTTTAAGCTGATGGATCCCAACGCCTAGGATTTGCACTTCTTTTTGCTAAGGAATAACTGTGTATCGTTTTTACTTCGATCGTCTTCACCTTTGTACGCAAATTTGCAGTATTGAATGAAAACGATATCATTTTAGTCTTCATTATCTCTTTTTGCTGAATTTTAATTCGAGACAACGAAGAATAAAACGAAAGTCATGAGTGCCATGTTAATTTGGCATAAAACTGAAATTCTCTTCATTATTACTTAGAATAACTCCAGAAAACTTCATTCGTCAGAGGTGTAATGTTAACATGACAACATACAAGACAAGAAAAATTACAATTTATTCCCGAAATGCATTATGAATTAGCAACCCCCAGCCCGACTCGGCTGGAATTTACAAGAACAAGAAGTGGGCTACATGATTTACGAAAAATATCTCTTAAGAAATTTCTCATTAATTGGCATCATGAGCCTGTCTCCTTTTTGATTGATAAGGCGATAAGCTCCACCTGAATAGACTGAATCTATTACGAATGGCCCTTCCCATTTAGGATTAAACTTCCCTTTGGTTTTGTGTGTCATCACCATGGGTCGTCTGTTAGCCAAAACCAGATCGCCTTTCTTAAAAATCCGTTCCTTAACCTTTTTGTTGTAGGCTTTGGAAATACGGGCTTGATACAATTCGATCTGCTGCTGAGCCTTGAGTCGTTTGTCGTCTAAGGCTTCGAGTTCTTGCAGACGTCGTTGATGTTTTTCTTCTTCTGTTAATCCGGTTGCAACCGCGATTTTCAGAGAAGGGATCTGAATCTCTAATGGCAATACCGCCTCACAGCCGTATACCAAAGAGAATGGTGTAGCTCGTGTAGGGGTTCTCACCGTTGTGCGGTAGGCCCACAGACATTCGCCGAGCCTTTCGTCCCAATCACGTCGGCTCTTGGAGACAAATTTCTTGAGAAGCTTTACTATGGTTTTATTGAATGCTTCTGCAAGACCATTTGCCGGCGGATAATACGCCGTAGATGCAACACTTTGGATCCTGAATTTATCACAGAATCTCTGGAATCCGAAGCTGACAAATTACGTCCCGTTGTCGTGAACTATTCGTCGTGGTACTCCAAAACGGTAGACGACGTGATGTTTGATGAACTTGATTACATTTGAAGTCTTGACTTCTTTTAACGGGACTGCCTCCGCCCATCTGGAGAAGTAATCGGTCACAGCCAGAATGAACCGGTGTCCCTTGGACGTCGGAGGGGAAATCGGTCCTATAATATCCATACCCCACATTTCGAAAGGCCAGGACGCCGACGTGGGGTGTAGATTTCCAGGTGCTTGGTGGATAAAGTCTCCATGAATTTGACATGCGTGACAATGTTTAGCATAGTCAACCGCGTCTGAAAACATTTTCGGCCAATAATAACCGATTCGTCGGAGGCGATCTCCTAATTTAGCTCCGGGCTGATGAGCTCCACACAACCCGTCATGAGCCTCTTTGAGAGCCTCCTTCGCTTCATTTCGGGAAAGGCATCTAAGTAAGACTCCATCATGTGATTTGTGATACAGGACTTGAGAAACTGCATCGTAATAGAATCGGAGGGCCTTTCGTTTGATAGAAGCCGCTTCCTTAGGATCATCGGGCAGAATGCCATACAGGGCATAGTCGATGTAGGGGAACCGCCAATCCCTAGCTTCAAACTCCATAAATGCCGTACAAACTTCTCCTGACGTCGTCTCGTCTGGGTCTTCCTCCATGGGGATCTTGGAAAAGCATAATCTTCGTCCCATGACTGGAATCGTTGTTTCAACTTCCGGTGGCAGTGCTAATGAAGTTGCCAAGGAGGCTAAAGCATCTGCATACGCATTCTGAGCTCGTGGTACATATTCGATGAAGAAACCTTCGAACTTTTGAGCTTGTTCTAGCACTGCGAAGTAGTATGGGATCAAATCCTCATGACGTACTTCGTATTCTCCTCGGACTTGATTAACGATTAGCTGAGAGTCACTATAAGCTTCGAGGTTCTGAACATTAAGTTCTTCGGCACATTGCATTCCTAATAGCAGAGCATTATACTCCGCTACATTGTTGGTGCAAGGTTCGATTAGGGAGAATCCCCTTAGGATTACATGACCATTCGGAGAGACTAATACTACTCCTACTCCCACAGTGATTGCTCCATGAGGGTTTGCTCTAGACGCGCCGTCGAAGAATAACTTCCACACTTGCGTAGCTTCCTGGATGACGCAAGCTTCAGCGACTTCGTCAGGTAATTCTTCATACAACTTAGACGTTCCTGATACTGGGTGATCGGCTAAGAAGTCTGCCAATGCTTGACCCTTGACCGCCTTTTGAGACATGAACTGCATGTCGTACTGTGACAAGAGAATAGCCCACTTTGCTAGTCGACAATTCAGAGATGATGGTTTCGACATCAGAACTCTCAAGGGATTCACCTTAGAGATGACCTAAATGGTTTGTCCAACTAGGTAATATCGCATCTTTTGAATTGCGAATACCAAGGCGAGACATTCTTTTTTGACCGGATTGTACCGATGTTCGGCTCCCATCATAGTCCTGCTCAGGTAATAGATAGCTTGCTCTTGACCTTGCTCGTTGTTCTGAGCTAACAAGGCTCCAAGAGAATGGTCCATGGCCCTCACATATAACAGGAATGGTTTTCCTGATATCGGGGCTACGAGAACTGGCGGTTGAGTGAGATATCTCTTAATCTTCTCGAATGCTCTTTGACACTCAGTATCCCAAACAAAAGATATTCCTTTCTTCATGAGCTTAGAGAAAGGTTGGCACCGCCCAGAGAGATTTGATATAAATCTTCGAATGTAGGCTAGTCTACCTTGCAAACCTCTGAGCTCTTTGAGATTCTTTGGAGGTGGCATGTCTTGGATGGCACGCACTTTCTCTGGGTCAAGGGAAATTCCTTTGGACGTGACAATGAATCCCAAGAATTTTCCACTTGACACTCCGAGGAATGATTTTGTAGGGTTCATCTTCAGCTGATGTGTCCGCATAATTTCGAACATTGTCCTCAACTCTGCAAGATGATCACCTTTATGTTGGCTTTTCACTGCTATGTCGTCAACGTAGCACTCGATCTTCTTTCGCAGATGCTCATGGAAGATGGTGTTCATTGCCCGTTGATAAGTTGCCCCTGCATTTTTCAGGCCGAATGGCATTACCGTGTAGCAATACACTCCCAGCGGTGTTCTGAATGCGGTATGCTTCTCGTCGTCTGGGTGCATCTTGATCTGATTGTACCCGGAGAATCCATCCATAAAAGATATTCTTTCATATCCGCAAGTGTTATCGATCATAACATCCGTGATAGGAAGCGGGAATTCGTCCTTCGGACAAGCTGCATTAAGGTCGCGAAAATCAATACATATCCGGACCTTACCGTTTTTCTTGGGAACTGGAACAATGTTGGCCACCCAGTCCGGGTGTTGTTCCTCCCTGACAAAACCTGAGTCTATAAGCTTTTTCACTTCAGACTCAATTGACTCCATGATCTCTGGACGAAACCTGCGTTGTTGTTGTTTAACAGGTTTTGCATCCGGATCGATGTTGAGACGGTGCACGGCCACCTTCGGGTCAAGGCCAGGCATATCTTCATAATTCCAAGCGAAGACATCTATATATTCTCGGATGAGAGATATAAGGTCTTCTTTTTCGGATGATGACAGGTCTTCAGCTATAAAGATAGGTTTGGGGTCAGACTCGTCTCCCATATTGACCTGGATCACCTTATCTTCAGTGGGTGGTTCGCGTTGTTCGAAGCATATATCCCACAAGATGTTAAGACGCTTGATCCAAGGATCGTCAGTTGATTCGACCAACTCTTCATCACCCCCTGCATCTTCATCGGGGTGACTAGTTGAAGCCATGTTTACAGTCAGACCTTTAAAGAAAGGTCCGATACTGACATCAGATTCCCAGGAAGATGTTCCAGATGAATGATCTTGACGCAGATAATTACTGATATCATTTTCTGAGGCAGGGGGAGTTGTGACATAACCTAAACCCCTTCCAGTTTTTTGATAATAATCTGGAGGCTTTCCTATAGGGGTTAGGGACATTCGGATTGGGGTTCGTCTACCTTTTCCAAAATTCAGACCCTGTTTCTTATTAAAGTTATACCCTATTCGTTTCATTAAGTGTATAGAATTGGGTTCATGGTAATGGAATTGAGGACTTCCGTCGTTTTCCTCCGAACTTCCTCGTTTGAGTTGTTCGGGTCTGACTTTACCAAAGCAGATTGGCTTCTGCCCTTTCCTTTTGGACGGGACTTTGAAGAAAGCCTTCTGTACATCTTCTGCTTCTTCATCCGAGGCGAAGGATGACTTGAGAGGCAAAGCAAGTGATGCCTTCGTGCACAGTGTGTGCCATGGGTCGGTACCTGCATTGGAATTATTCTCTACTAGTTCATTACTAGAGGACACATCAGGCAAGTACGCTAAAAGAAAATCTTCATTAATGCACCACTCGCCGTCGCTCGGTACATTATTATTACCCTCATCTTGACCCATTACATCTAAGTTTAATTCCCACGGACAATCTTCTTCAGGATCTGGTTCAATGTCAGCTTCATTGCCACTGTCCGCATCTTCTTTTTCCTGGGATTCCAGGTAGAAAACCGAGTCTGTGTGAAAGTTTTCCACTCCTCGGAAGGGATACTTTTCTGCAATTAGAGTTCGGACCTCTCCTTCATCATTGGCATATTTCATGACCTGATGCAGGGTAGACGGGACAATACGGTTTGCATGTATCCAGGGACTTCCCAACAATAAATTGTAGGAAGTGTCCGTGTCTATGATGTAGCATGTCACTTCGGACTTTAGGTCTCCAATTTGACATCTGAGTTTTATCTTCCCTAAGGGTCGAGTGCTATTTGCATTGAACCCGAAGATGGTGGTCTGGGTAGTGTGTAACCTGTGCATTGGGATCCCTAAGACTTGCATGACCCCGTAAGGCATGATGCTGAGTGCGGAGCCCGGGTCAACCTGGACACGACTAATTTCGGAAGATCCGATGTACCCCGTGTAATACAAAGGTCTGTCATGTTTGTGTTTAACCTGCATATCTTCTTGAGTGAACGATATACAAGGTAGACTTCTTGCAGCTTGCAGACATTGCCGACAAGTTTGATCTTCAGAAACTTCGGGAATTGGAGCAACTTGTGTGATGAAGCTCTCCGTATTCTTCAAAGCTTCGATTAGAGCTTCTTTGGTAGTTTTTGACAACTTTAGGAGCTCATATAGTGTAATTCTGGCCGGTATGTTGGCCAGCTGTGCCATGACATTGAATTGAAATGGAGCACTCGATTCTCCAGATTCTTGGTGGAGATTTCTGTTGAACCGGAGCTCCTTTTGCTTCCCTTTATCAGCAGGCCTCTTTGGTACAGAACCCCCAGCGTCTTGGGGCTGTTCTTTAGTTTCTTGAGGGTTCTGGTTGTAGTCTCTCAAGTAAGCCTTCCCTGACCGAGTGCCGGGGTTGCCTTCTGGATATGCCGCTAAAACGATCCTCTCGTCTTCTGAGTCGGTAAGTGGTTTGAGCAAATCATCATTCTCATTAACAGAGGGGCTAATCATGTTGGATGACTTAGCCTTTCCTCTTTTCTTCTTGGACAAGGTGTTCGTCCACTGTTGGTCTTCTACCAAATCAGGATGAACCCACATGATCTTCCCTTTTGTAGTGGTGAGGGGTATCAATCCCTTGCCTCTCTGACTGTGCAAGTCAGTATTTTTCAGGTGCATTTCACCCTTATGGATGGGGACCACGCCATCTGCTGTTGTCACTGGAGGGAAGTCACCGAACTGCACTGCTATCATGTTAGTAGACACCGTCTTTTGCTCAGGCTTCAGAGTGAGCACCTTAGCGTCCACCAAATTTTGGAGAATATCTTTAAAGATGTAACATCTCCGGGTAGGATGACCCAGGAATCTCTGGTAGCGGCAGTAATTAGGGTCATCTACCTTCCCTGCTTCATCCGGTTTCCTGATTTCAGGAAGCTGTAGTTTGTTATTCTTCCGCATCAGCTGGAACAAGGTGTCCACATGCTCCTCCTTGAAGGAATATTGTTTGGGCGTTTTTTGCTTATTAGGCGTTTTGCCCTGATTCGTGGGAGGCGGTACTCGCGTGTAATCAGCTGCTAAGGTCTCTTTTCCTTTAGACCGTTGGGCATTGTTCTGATTACGTTGCTGTTGTTGTTGTGGCTTGGGCTGTGCAGCTTCTTCGGCTTTCACCCGAGCAACAATTTCTTCAGTTTGTTCTCCTTGGGACACCAGTTGCCTCCAGGAGCGACATTCCGCTACCCCCATCTGGGCAAGGAGCTGCGTCTGCAGGTTGTGCTTGCAAGTTTCAACCAATGTTGATTGAGTCATACCTGAGGGGCATCGTAATGCCATGCTGCGGAACCTCTCTACATAAGCCTTGATAGACTCTCCTTTCCTCTGTTTAGTGGCGAGAAGAGTCGGGACCGAGACCTCAGTGTCGTCTTCGAAGAACCTGGCTAGGAAAAGCCTTTCCAAATCCACCCACTTCTGAATAGATCCAGCAGGCAATTTCATAAACCATTCAAAAGCCACCCCTTTAAGGGTGCCGATGAACAAGCATGTCAGTATAGCATCATTTGCTACTACATCTCCAGTTTGAGATTTGAAGTAGTAGATGTGCTGATTTGGTGATCCCGTGCCATCGAACGGTTGCAATGTTGGAGCTTTGAACTTCGGTGGGTAGGGAGCTATATCCCACTCAGTAGGATAAGGCCTCACTACTCCTTCTTCGTGGAGCTCACTTCTGTTGGCGATTGCATTGAGGCGAGCCTCCAGTTCATCCATCTTAGTGGACTGAGGATGCAGTTCTCTTTCCACCTCCTTCTCACCTTCAGACGAGGATTCCAAGTTGTGAGTCTCACGGTCTGAATGCTCATGAGCTTTGTGTTTTCCCTTTGACGTTGTTCTCCGGGAAGATTCAGGTTTTTGGCCTTTTTCTGCTAGAAGCTGGGCCAGCATATCCTTCAATTGGAGAAGTGTCTCTTGTTGCGCTTGGAGTATGACATGATGCTCGTCTACTCTTTTGGCTATGTCCTCGGGATTTCCCGTCATGTAAATAGAAACTTCTTGTGCTCCGACAGAGCTCGAGGATTGAGATTCGGCTATTGCCGAATGTTCATCACTTGTTGTTATCCCCTTGGCTAACTTTTGATAGTCAACCGGGCGAATAGCTCCTGTCCGCGTGCGGGTATTCCGATATACTCCTTCGAACTGGTCACAAATTTCCCTAACAGTTGGGGAATGACTTCTTTGTGACTCGTCAGAATCGGAATGTGAAGCTCTTCCTCTCCCAATCATGTTGATAGTGACCTCCGGATATTCAATTTCAGAGGCTTTCTTCTGTCGTCGTTGTCGTTTGGGAGGCCTAACGACACTCGTTAATATGTTGAACACCGACTGTCTAGGCGTAGGGGAACAACAGCTACATTCGGAGAGGACAGCGGAAATGATCCGTTCACACTGACATGAATGGGCCCCTTGCTGTGTTGACCTTCCTCTTGACAGTAGCTCACGCAAGTCGGAGACATGGGAAAGATTTTGTGAGGGTGGAGGTGGAACCCCCTGCCTTTGGATTGGTTGGATATGAACATTAAATCCATGCCGTCCCTTCTGGACCTGACGGACCGTGTCATGTTCTTGAGGCGAAGCATGAAGGTCGCACTTTGGTTTATAAACACGAGGTCGAGGCCTGTGTTTTACTGATGGAACAGATCCTTGTGGATCTTGTCCCGATTGAACGCACACTTGTGGTGTGCGTTTTGATGTTGAAACAGACCCCTGCGGGTCTTGTTTTGGTTGAACGCACACTTGAGGTGTGCGTTTTGATAATGAAACAGACCCCTGAGGGTCGTTCTTTGTTTGAACGCACACTTGTGATGTGCGTATGGTTGATGACCCAGACCCTTGAGGGTCAGGTTTTGTTTGAACGCACCCTTGAGGTGTGCATTTAGATGATTGAACAGACCCCTGGGGGTCTTGTTTTGACTGAACGCACAGCTGTGGTGTGCGTTGGAACGGTTGAACGTGCCTTTGGGGGTCACGTTTTGGGACGCACTCTTGAGGTGTGCGTCTGGGTTGAACAACGCGCCATTGAGGGTCGCGTTTGAGCTGGATAACCCGAGGCTCATAGTCGGGTTCGTTGCCACGAAGTGTGCGTTCTGGAGGAGAAACGCAGGGTTCGGGCAAATTTTCAGAAACGCAGTTCTTGCGTTGGGCCGAAGTTCGGCTATTCCGCAGATATGCTCGCCGCATGGATCTTCTCCTCCATCGAGCGGCGTTTTTCTTCGCTTGTTTCAACGCCTTGGCCACAGCGTCGTCGGCGTTGATTGGGCTTTCCTCTGACATAGGTCTCTTTTGACCTATTATGTGCCGTAATGATACGGGGGAGGAATCTTCAACTCGCAGAGCGAGTTTAAGGTCTTGGCCAAAAGAGAGGGCTCTCTTTGGCATCTCAGCAGCAGTGGTGACCTCCTTAGAGGTCTTGTGGGTATCACGCCTAGCTTTAGGGCTAAGCGACCCAGAGGAGAGAACCTCCTCGAACTTGGCTTGGTCGAACTCTACGACGAGAGTTTCGACGGTGGTTCCGGTGAGGTGGACGTCGGATTGCGCCACCACTTCTTCATCAGAGAAGCTAGTGTAGGCATATAAAATTGCCTATAGGTCCCACAATACAGCTCGATGACGCTAATTCGACCAAATCGACCATCGGGCGATGTATCCAAACAAGACCGTTAGCTCGCCAACGCCGAAGCCAAGCCATATGCAACGGAGCAGGTTAACGAGGCGACGAAGCCAACAAATCGCACCCAAGCATTGGAATGCATCCACTCGCACGCGAAATCAAACCAACGTTTCGGGGAATCACCGAGTCATCTAAACAAGAGCGAACTCGGTGATATAACGATCGAATCAAGATCAATTCCGGACTCGAACTCAGAAGCGGATTAACTGCCATATTTGGAATCAAGTCAACAAGTCGATTCCAAACCAAGTCAACCACAAACCGAATCAAAGTCCAAATCAACAACGAATCGGAACCCGAACGACGGAACCCGAACGACGGACGAAACGAACACACCCGGGAGACTCGGCCTAAACCGAACCAACCCGGGGTGGCTCGGCCCAAGCCGAGCCACCCCAGGGTGGCCGGCAAACCCCCCCCCCTCTCCCCTTATGTGTTGTGTACACGTGCATACGCACAGGTTCGAGTGGCTATAAATAGGAGAGGTGTTGTTCATTCTAAGAGGTTGGATTTTGGAGGAGGCGAAGCCCTGCTGGATTGGAGATTCAAAACTTAGAAAAGATTCAATCTTTGGAGACTCGAAGACTTGCTCATCCGGATCTGGTGCTCAGCGATCGACAACGCCAAATAAGGTAGGAGTTCGAGAGGACCGGATCGGGAGATCTACGTTTCTATACTCCGGATCTAAGCTTGGTTCTTAGATCCCGAGATTGAGCGGTTGTTTCCTTGGTGAAACAATCCCTCCGGCTATTATCTCCCTTGGTGGAATAATACCCGTTATACTGCGTAGATCTGCCCGGATCTGGATCTAGCGGTGGTCCACGGCAAATAACCCCGGCGCAGGCGAAGAACCCACACAAAGCAAGTGACCGCAAAACAGGAGCTCGCGATTCGTTCGGCAAACAAGGATAAAAGTTATAATCTTTTTCATTTCATTTTGATTTTTCATTGTAACCGGATCTTATAAAAAGACCGGATCTTTGTAACGCATAAAGTTGTTAACTAAGATAGCAATGATATCAATGAAGAAGAACACGATTTTTCCCGTGAACAATCTGGCGACCACAGTGGGAGCCACCGATCTCGCCGACGAGATCGTTGCGTCGCAGCCGCAGATCCCGATCCCGGTAGTGGAGGAGGTCGAATACGAGTTCGACCAACAGAAGTTCGAGGCGTACCTGTCGTCCTCGTCCGGATCTACCTCCTCCCGCAAGTCTAAGTCTCCAAAGTTCTCCTCCAAGAGGAAACTTTGTTGGTATGAAGATGTTGAAGCTACCAACGAAGATCTCGCCCCGTTTGATGCCGAAGCTGCATTGGGTGAGATCTCCCCAATTTCCAACCAGGTCGGATCTACTCTGGCCAACCCTTCTGCCGCAGGGGGCGTAGCGACTCTCTCGAAGAGAGCCCGCCAAAGGCAACGTCAACGGTTTGCGAAACAATTCGCAAAGGCGATGGAATCCGTGGACGGAGTCTGTTACAAGGCGGATCTGAAGAGCAAAAGAGGCAAACAGCCTCAACAGCAGATGAATGGCAACTCCTCCAAGCCACTAACAACAGAATGGGTCCGCGTCAAACGGAACCGATCAACGCTGGAGGAGCGCATTCGCAAGCGCCGCGCACTATCAGCGCAGGCACGGGCTCAAATTGAAGAAGCCCGTAGGAGGCTGCAGAAGGAGGTGGCAAAGAAACCGCTCCCAACCCGCCAAGTATGGAGGCCGAAATCTGAAACGGCGATTCAGGTTAAGGCGCAATCGTTACGGCCTTCGAAGCAGGTTCAATCTCCGGCGAGCCAACTCAAATCGCCGATGATCCCTACAATTGCTCCGGGAAATCCTGCGGAACCATCCCGAAGAAGGAGGTTAATTTTGGAACGCCTCGGTCCAAGAGGCAAAGCTCCAATTCAAGATCGTTTGGGCCCGATGAGAGAGCCCCGAACGACTCAACATGCTGGGGGTCGCTATCACTCTCAGCATGACAAGGAGTTCAAGGCTACTGCGCGTGCCAATTTGCGCATTGAAGTCCAGAAGCTCGTCAAAGATTCACGCCCACAAAGGCGCGTTTCGAGACGCGTAACCTTCGAAAATCCAAATAAGGTAATTCGCTCTCAGAAGGAAACATTGCCATCCGATGATGATAACGTTATACCTGAGAGATCATGCCAACACACGATAGGTTACTCCGATCAAATTGACGAGTTGTACTATCGTGCTGGGGGTACGAGCAAGACAAGAAAGAGAAGCCCTCGTAGGCTCGAGACTCAGTGCCCCTGTTCCAAACTCATTTGGGCGGTATTGTCTCAGTGTAATTGCACTAAGACGGTCCCCGAAAGGGTTTCGGTGTTCGAAAGGCTCAGCACTAAGACGCCAAAGCCAAGGCCTACGCGTTCCTGACGAAGGAGAGCGGTGGTTGAAGATGGAGAATTTCCAAGGGTCACCGCTAACGTGACCAGCAAAAGGACATTGGCACGGGATGATCTCGAGTCAATTCTGGGAGCATCTCGGCGTCTAACCCGTCTGTAGTCCGGAGCCATCGCGTGAGGAACGTATGGGAGGGTTCGGATAAGCTCACCTTCAGAAGATGAGGAATCAGATGCATGCTCTGCGGTTGCATCTGATAACACCGTATCCAGCGAAGGAGAACCCCGCGAGTCATTCATGATAAGCGCGGAACAAGTGGCCAAGATGCTTGAAGAAGCCATGGCCAAACAACAGGAGACCTTCAGGCTCGAGATGCAGATGGCCATGCAGACCATGAGGGATATGCATGAGCAGCAAATCCAGGCACTGAGGAACCAGCAAGGCGAACCAAGCCACCGTAATTAGGTTGTTCAAGAAGTTGAACATACGGATACGGATGAAACTCGCAATGCCGATGACCCTCCCATCAACGCAGGGGGTGGTAATGAGGATGCCAACGAAGATACAAGTGAAAACTTGAAGATCAAAAGTCTCGAGAGCAAAATCAATACCTTGATGTCAGCTCAAGAGGTGAAGAAAACGGGCATTCCTTGTCCATACCCAAGGGAGTGGGATTCAATCCCCTATCCGGCGAAGTTTAGTCTAATCAACTTCACGCCGTTCGATGGGAAAGGTTCCCCCACCCAGCATTTGATTTATTTCAAATCGCACCTGGGTGTTATCTCCGGCAATGAGCCTCTGATGGTGCGGTCATTCGTTGGCACTCTTCGTGGAGCCGCCTTCGATTGGTACCGCCGCCTCAAGCTAGGTAGCGTGAGCAGCTGGGACGATATGGAGACCATGTTCCTCACCAATTTCTTCGACGACGACACCGAGATATCCATCGGAACGTTGCTCGACGAGAAACAAAAGGACGGGGAGTTAGTCAAAACCTTCGTTAAAAGGTTCCGGAACAAAGCGTTAAATTGCCGGGACCCGATCACCGAAGAGTTCATCCTTCAAACTTGTCACAACAACCTCGCATTGGACGTGTTGGAAGCGATAGGGACAGCACCGTCCAATAATTAGAAAGACTTGAAGGTCCGAGGGGAACAAGCCGAACGCTTCCTCCGAAGGAAGAAGGCCGAGAGGGGTCAATCGATGACTAATCCTCCAAACTCAAACTTCGCCTCTCATGGTAAGGGCAAGACACCTGCAGTAGCTGTTGATGCCAATCAAACGTCACAACAGCAGTCCCGGAGACAGCAGAAGACTTCGGATCAGAGGCCTCAAATAGAGTACTCCTTCAAGGACGAAGATGTTCCAGCCATCTTCAAATCCCTCCTTGACAATAACAAGATCAAGCTCCCACCGATCACGAATCAGGAGGAAGCTGACAACACTGCGGATCCGAAGTATTGCGCATACCACAGGAGGATCCTTCACCCAACCAAGGCGTGTTTTACACTCAAAAATAGCATCCAAACCTTGGTTGAAGCCGGCGTCATAACGCTAGAGTGAGCCAGTCAAGAACGGTAAGACTCCAGTGGGTGCACGAGTATAAACTGTATCCCCTAACTCCGACCGGTATAAGAGTATAAACTGCTCCCTGATACTCCAATAGGTATAAGAGTCTAAACTATTCCCTTTCTTCCACGGGAAGTTCCTGGAGAGTGCCATGCGTGGTATTCTTAAGGATAACCCGATCATGCGGTTAATGCAACAATAAACCTAGTTTGCAAAGAAAGCTGAGGGTGGATAATTCATGTAACGGGAAGTTCCCGGAAGAATGTTAAATGTAATATTCTTAGGGATAACCCGGTCATGATGAATAAAGTGATAAACACTAAACTCCTAATTTCCGAACACTTGATTAAACAGGAAAGAATTTTGGTCTATCAATCATTGACCAATTATCGAAACCCTTTGTGTTAAGTCCTTATCACTTAACATCAGGGATCCCCTTCCGAGTGATTTGTACCAATCAACATTCCTATAATGATTTGTACTCTTACTCTCACTTTTCACTTGGTCAAACATTCCTACAGTTAGGACCAAAACCAAAATCCCCTCTCGATTCCTTCAATGAACGAGAGGTCCACTTTCAAATTGAGCGATCAAACCTTCCTACAGTTAGAATCGTCTTAAACCCCCACTTGGTCAAACCTTCCTACAGTTAGGACCACAACAAAAATCCCCTCTCGATTCCTTCAATGAACGAGAGATCCACTTTCAAATTGAGTGATCAAACCTTCCTACAGTTAGGGTCATCTCAAACTCCCGCTTGGTCAAACCTTCCTACAGTTAGGACCAAAACCACAATTCATTCTCGATAAACGAGAAATTCATCTTTACCTCGGTAATCAAACCTTCCGACAGTTAGGGTTATCCGAATCGCTTTGATTCTCGGAGTGGAGATCCCACTCTTAGTTTCACCTTTCCGGATTCTGGGGGTGGAGATCCCACCTCGAGTCTCCTTTTCAAACAGGGAATAGAATATAAAATTCTTCCTTCCCACACCAACTCCTTTTCCAAAATCTATAAAATTAGGATTCATCCTAGGAAGTTTATCCCGAATCCTAAGCAGGGATAAGTCTGCGCCTAACACGCGCTGCCGGTTTAGTCTTTCTCCGAAGAAGAAGACACCAGAGTTCGATTCTGGGGTATTTTATCCTGAAACCTAAGTAAGGATAAGTCTGCGCCTAACACGCGCTGCCGGTTAGTTCTTAACCGTTAAAAAGAACACCCGTCCGCATATTCAACATTGTGGCAGGTTGTTATTAATAACACCGAAATCCATGCCTCACACGCGTGGGGAATTTCATCCTGAATCCTAAGAAAGGATAAGTCGACGCCTAACACGCGTCGCCGGTTTAATCTTTTTCCGATTGAAAAAGACACCAGAGATCAATTCTGGGGTATTTTATCCCGAAGCCTAAGTAGGGATAAGTCAGCGCCTCACACGCGTCGCCGGGTAGCCTATTCCCGTAACAATGACGAAGTCTACGTATTCAATATCGTAGCACTAAAAGAGTTAACTCTTTTAGCTTAACGTCACGTGCGGAACGGATTTAGACAATCCGCATGCTAGCCCGACTCAAACGGTAGTCGGTAAAGGCTCATCAAATCCGTTGATGGCTGAGAATTTGCCAAAAATTCTATAAGTACAAGTCATTGACGCATCAATTCTATGGATTGGTCTCGTGACTCAAGTATCCGCCACGCTCCAATACCTTAAGAGCTTAAACTGTGTATACTCCAGCAGACGTACGAGTATAAACTGTGTCAAACGTCGAACAGCGCATTACAATGAAGCCTGGACGCCGGACAACGCGTCGCAATGAAGCTCAAACGCCGGGCGACGCCATCAATCGATGATCAGTTCTATGTTGAAGCAACCAACTCGAGCTAAAAAAGCAAGAAATCAAGGATCGACTTCAAGTTCAAAATTCCGACGACGGTCAGACAATAAATGCAGCACCGGAACCCCTACAGGTATTCTACAAAGCACCGAATAGCCTGAAGGAATTGAAGGAATCCAGAACAGAAGCCATTCCAAAGTCCCGTTATACCGACTAAAGGTTGGGACAATCACATCCAAAGTATTCCAGACTCTTCTATAAAAGAACGAGACTGAAATACTTTGGAGGGGGTATCTGTAGGCGTATAAAATTACCTATAGGTCCCACAATACAGCTCGATGACGCTAATTCGACCAAATCGACCATCGGGCGATGTATCCAAACAAGACCGTTAGCTCGCCAACGTCGAAGCCAAGCCATATGCAACGGAGCAGGTTAACGAGGCGACGAAGCCAACAAATCGCACCCAAGCATTGGAATGCATCCACTCGCACGCGGAATCAAACCAACGTTTCGGGGAATCACCGAGTCATCTAAACAAGAGCGAACTCGGTGATATAACGATCGAATCAAGATCAATTCCGGACTCGAACTCAGAAGTGGATTAACTGCCATATTTGGAATCAAGTCAACAAGTCGATTCCAAACCAAGTCAACCACAAACCGAATCAAAGTCCAAATCAACAACGAATCGGAACCCGAATGACGGAACCCGAACGACGGACGAAACAAACACACCCGGGAGACTCGGCCCAAACCGAACCAACCCGGGGTGGC
>BQKN01023407.1:0-10410 GCA_022839385.1 Asparagus kiusianus
AATATATGTGTGTGTGTGTGTGTCTACACACATATACATATACATATATGTATATATGTATGTATGTATATTATAATTTTTTGCATTGAATATGTAATTGTTTGAATCGATTTAAAATTGATAGTGAAACACGTGGTTCAGTGTTCTCCTTAACTATATGGTTATATGTATTTAGGATTCCATAGGATTAATCTGTTTCCTTTCATTAGTTAATAATATAGTTACGATACAGTTATAAAAATGAATTGACCAGTAACTTAATCAACATAGGTTGCAAAGATCTCGTCTTGTATTTGGACCCTCAATCTGATTAAAACTATACCTCCAGTGTTTATTTACAATTGTGATTATATATCTCTCAGGATTCATAAATCTGGACTGAGAAAGGAACATAATGTAAGCTATAATTCCATAAATAGTAAAAAAGATGTTGAAATAAAATTTAAACAGTAACATACAAACCTTCCAAATTTAGTATGAAAACAAGGCAGACGTTAACAGGAAACATATGTATCATAGGATTCGGAATCATAATAGGATTCTAGTTTCCCTCTTCCCTCCCTCCTTAAATATCCCTACTACCTACATACTGTTCAAACCTCAAAAATATCCCCAAATAATTTTCTTTCTCCGTAATCGATCAACTTCTCTCTTGTCCCCGATGAGTTCAACCGTCACCGGCTACCCTGGTTCGGCTGTCGTCACCGGCTACCCCGCTTCCTCCGTCACTCCGGCCTCCTACCTCAATCCAAACCCTAGTCGCTACTATCGGAACCCTAACTCCAACAACAACGGCTCTTCCCAAAACCGTAGCCGTAACGAGGATAGCTGCTTACTCATCTTGACGTTATACGCCCTTTTCGCCTTGATCTTCGCCGGCTTAGTCATCGGAATCGTATATGAAACTTACTGCCCTAACCTATACTTCTCCGTCGCAAGATTCGAAGTCTCCAACTTCAATCTCTCCACCAGCTCTTTATCTTCGGATTTCAACGTGTCAGTCTCCGTCCGAAACCCTCACAAGAGGTGGAGCATCGACTACGCCAACGTCCAGGTCGCCGTCCTCTACAGCACAGGCACTATCGAAGAGGCCGTCCTCGACACAAACGCCTTCGTGATCGCCCACACATCGATGTTCCCTTTCTCTCAGAGGGGCAGGGACGTCACTGATCTCAAAGTCAGATTGGGTACGGTCGGATTTTACGCTGCCGACGGGGACAGGATTCGGTCCGGCGATGGAGAGGTGAGATTCGGAGTCAGGGTTTCTTCGAGGGTGAGGTTCAAGCTGATGGAGGCTTGGAAGACACGACCGCGCGCTTTGAAGGTCTATTGTGATGATATTCGGGTCCGGTTGAAGAATTCGACGGTGGCCGGAGCTGGGTCCATGGCGGGGCCGGCGAGGGGTTGTCGGGTTTTCTATGATAATTGAGCAAGAAGTATGCATGCGAGTGATGAGATGACTTTTAAATATTTTCATTATTATGCATGTCTTGTGTGAATCGTGAGGAGTAGAGCAGATTTCTTTATGGGAGCAAGATCTACTCGGTCTGTTCTCTGACCACTCTTCATTTATTTTTTATATGAACAATTTTTCACTTCAGCCCCATTTAATTTTTTTATTATTAAAATCGACTTTTTTTATTTACCAAAACCGATCCGATTTCTTGATTAGCAGCTTAATCATCTTCCTAATTAGTCGGAGTTGGCAACCCGACTATTTAGGAGGGTGTTAAACCCTAATTAGAAGCCTTAAACCCTAAAAATTAATATCCTAAATAGGCGGGGTTGGTAACCCTGACTAATTAGGAAGGTGATTAAGCTGCTAATCACGAAATCGGGTCGGTTTTGGTAAATAAAAAAAAAGGGCGATTTCAATAATAAAAAATTGGAATGGGGCTGAAGTGAAAAATTGTTCTTTTTATATTTCAAAATTTTCTAATTTGCCTACTGTTTGCCTCCGCTTTAATCATTTAAATTGATTTAAGTTTCTTTCGACGTAATTAAGGAATTGTTCAAAACCGAACGAGAGGACAGACTGTACCGGACCATTTGCTTCAAACCCCCACTTAGAAAGTCTCAATTCTAGCAACCTAAGCTTTTGGTATCTAGGTAAAAAAAATCTTCGATTCTCTTTTCTCATTAACAGGGTCCGTACATCTGTATACAAATTTACAAAAAGTTTGTTATTTTATATTATAAATAGCCAACAGCTTCAATGTAAAAAACATATTTATCAGAGCACCAAAAGTGTATACTGTAGCTATAGTTCTCTACGTACGTTTCCTAACTAAATAAAAGGCACAATCTTAACTGATCGTCGATCTAATTTTCGCTTCGGTGATCACGTTCTTTACTTCGAGGTTGATCTTGCAAAGTCTTTCTTTTATCACTGTTTACAATTTCCTCTTTGTTTCTGGGTTCTCAATTTAGTATTGAGCATTACGGTGAAGAAGTTCAGGATAAAAAAAATTTGCAGATGCACAGCCGAGGAACAGATAATAAAAAGATTAAAGATGCTAGGTGTTAGATTCTAGCTTTACCCTTTGGTGGTGTTTGGTTGTACACTTTTCTAGAAAACTTTTCTCAAAATATCTATTTTTGGCAATTTTGTAATTAAAAGATTTCTACAGATTTCTGTAAATTGTGTTTGGTTTAACAAAAAATTTAAAGAAATATTTTCTATAAAATATCAAAAACTACTAAATTTTACAAAAAACAATTTCCTCTCAAATTGAGAGGAAATAAACAGAAATCTGACACATTACTTATTTAATCAACAAATCACCGCCCATACCCATTTCCCTCAGCTGTGCGATTTTCTCGAACTTCTTCTAGGGCGGAAATTCCCGATCTCTTTCCCGCCCCAAATCCAGTCGTTCCCGCCCCAAATCCAGTCGTTCCCGCCCCGAATCCAGCTGGGTTGTGGTCCTTCGCGCCAACTACTTAGGTCTCGTTCCTTCTCCTCCATCGCCCCAGTTCTAGGGTTCTCTCGTTCCCAAATCACGATACGGTTCCTTCTCCTCCATCGCCCCAGTTCTGATCTCAAGGCTCTCAAGGTAATAATCTGTTCTTTGCTATTTGCTCATCTGATTCCTTGCCTCTTTGTTATTTGCTCATCTGATTCCTCTTGGTAATTTAAGGACCTTGACCCATAACGGGCACTAAGAAAGTTGCAAAGACACCTCCTAACTGTATATTAGCATATTTTATTCATTATGTAGTAGTCTTATTGTATTTTCATATCGGGTCTTCTTTAGTTCCATATTTCTCCAATCAGGTCATGAATTTATTTTGCTAAACTCACCACTTTCATCATGTACAATAGATGCATACTGATATTGTAGTTTTTAAACTGTTTAAATCCTAAACAAACACTTTTTTATAAAATTCGTGAAGCTTGTGCTTTGCTTTACTCAAGGGTCAAGCGCATTTCGCTTTATGCTTTCACTTCTCAAACATTGGTTTATAAGTTTGTCATATGTATCATCTTTCTCTGCAGATAGTTTGTATAATAGGTTGTGATTAATGGTAGAAATTGCAAGAGCTTACATATGGTATAAGAGGCCTAAGATGTTCTTTCCTATGAAGATTTAGTTACAATAAATCAAGGTCTGCCTGAAGTTTTATACAGTTGACTTGACAAATTTATCAAAGAAATATCGTGATGGCAATAAGCATCCTTCTTGAATGACATTGCTGCAGGGGAATACCATCTTTTTTAAAAAATATTCGAGAACGATATATACTTCATCTAGGTTACTTTTGACTGTTTTCTGGTGATTCATGTACATACTTCAATGATGTATAAATGATTAGATTGCAGTCTAATGAAACATTTAGAGCTGAAATGTAATATAAACGAGACCCTCAAATACTCCATTTGACTTGAATACTTCTATTTGAATGTATAATCTGATCCATTTTGGTATAGGCTTGAATTCTTCTGAAATGATACAACATTATGATGTTGATATGCATTTGTATGTTGAATCGAAATGTGCATAAGAACATAGTACTATGTAGAAGGTATATACTTAGTTTGAGATGTGAAATTTTACAATTTTAGTTGCTCTCTTGAGTAAGTGAATCGGTATGCATGTTTATTGATATTTGCTATAGGTTGAATTGCATGGGTACAGGTATGGTACACACAGCAAATTTGTACAAAGTAGGGTATGGGTCACGACTATGTATATATGTATGTTTCTATGTTTTAAAATTAATAATTTACATAAAATCATTCTTCCTTCACATAAGATCGATATATAAGGAATAGATGTGAAATGAAGAATACACATGCAAGAAGTGTATAAGGAGTGTTTTAAATTAAAACATATTAACTTTTTCTAAACCATATCTGAACCACACTGTCATCTTCCTTTTTCTAAAGTTATTTTTGTTGCAATCTAAAACTGAAATATTCTTGTGAATCTAAAAATCTGTAAAAGGCAGATTTTTGTTGATAAGTTAGTTGATAAATTTTTTGACGCTGTTTATTGTTGCATAAACATCTTAAACTAATTTTTCTTTGTAACAAATGTAGATGGATGGTGTAGATGAAGAACAAATAAAGAGGATGTGTTCTAATACGACTATATCTTCCGTGGTTACAATAATAGTTTGTTTATTGAGAATTCGTGCTAGGCGCAAATCCATTTGTTATGCTCCAAGAGAGGACAAGATGAGGAAAATTTATTGTAGAAATGCCCACTTCAAGCGCATCTTTGAAGGATATAGTGATAGTTGTAGGTCTTATATTAGAATGAGGCCTAAAGCTTTTTTCAAACTTGCGGATGTTATGCGAAATCATGGTTTTCTAAAGGACACAAAACACCTTCAAGTTGAAGAACAACTTGCTATGTTTCTTTGCATAGTGGGTCATAAGCCAAAAACAGAGTAATAAGGACCGAATTCATAAGATCGGGTGAAACGGTTAGTAGATACTTTAATAAGATCCTCCAAGCTATGAATGGTCTTCGTGATCGATACATGAAGCAAGCACCTAATGAGATTCCACCGGAGATTGTCAACAATCCAAACTATTTTCCTTACTTCAAGGTAAGAGAGAAATAAATTTTTGCGTACGTTAGTGATTTTCATAATTTAATGATATGGGATACTAATAATTTCAATCATTGTCGAGTTTTGATAGGATTGTATTGGTATGATAGATGGAACACATATTGATGCAATGTTACCCTCTAATCTAGTTGCACGTTTTAGAGGGCGTAAAGGTGTAACGCAAAATGTTTTAGCTGCATGCACTCCAAATAAACTTTTCACGTATGTCCTAGCTGGGTGGGAAGGTGCGACGAATGACTATAGGATTCTGCAAGACGCGTTGTTTAGACCACAACCTTACGGATTGAGAGTATATGATGGTATTCTTCCACCCTATTTAATAAATAGTAAATTAAATAATATGATCAAACTGATCACAAATTTTCCTTTTATAATGTAGGCAAATATTATCTTTGTGATACTGGATACACTACCATGCCTGGCTTCATCTCTCCATACCATAGCGTTCGTTATCACTTAAAGGAACAAATTGGTAGGACACCCAGAAATAGTAGGGAGTTATTCAATTTAAGACACTCTTCTTTACGGTCTAAAATTGAATCAACTTTTGGCACATTGAAGAATCGGTTCAAAATTCTTTCTGCGAAGCCTAATTACCCATTCCCCACACAAGTGGACATCGTCTTAGCATGTACTATATTGCATAATTTTATTGCAATTGAAGATCCACAAGATGACATCTTGAATGAGAATGTACTAATTGATGAGGAGAAAGATGACGTGACAAACGAAAATGATTCAAGCGTAGTTGACTTCACTCAATCTAGGACACAAAGAGAGGAGCGTGATGTAAGAAATGAATGGAAGGACCTTAGGGATCAAATTGCATGAGCAATGTGGGTTGATTATTGTGCAAAATATAAAGATAGCGACACCACAGAAATTGGCTTGTAGTTTTATTGTTTTCGCATATTTCATAATTGTGCTTGTATGAACAATGTAATTTCTCATATTTAATTATGTTTTTTTATTTCATAATTGCACTTGTACGGATACTGTTTTTTATTGTTTTCGCATATTTCATAATTGTTCACATATTGCAGCTATGTACTTCTAAATTTATGGCTTGTTTTTATTATGACACATAGGTATGTCTAACAAAAAGGGAGGAAAAGAAAATTTGCCCAATTCACCACATGCACCACCAATTGATTCAGGCGGTATTAATGTCAATTTTGTTTCATATCCAAATCAACCGTTCAATCCGCCTCAAACAATTTCGTCTTCTTTCAACAACCTTTCACTATTTGAAGGGAACTACAGTGGAATCAGCCAACAACGTGTTTCATTCACTAACATGTTGAACAGTCCCCAAGGCTTATATAATCCCACTTTGAGTTCTCAAAGCAGCGGTCCACAACAAATGTCACCAACCACAGGTGAATCTGGTGGACATCAAAGCAATGTCATTAATTTGAGTCAAGAGATGTCATCCTCCAAAAAAACCAAAAAATTGGCTCAAAACAGTAAAGTGTCTGCAACACAAGGAGCTCCTAGCCTCAATTCGAAGGGGGTTTCCAACATGTGGTGGCTCCCCGAGCATGATGCGGAGCTTATACCGTGTCTTGCGGAGCTCGCGGATGATGGAATGAAGGTTGATAAAAATTTCAAAGCTGAGGCTTACAAAATAGCAGCTATGAAGATGAACATGAAATTCAAAACCAGCTACACCCACCTTCATGTGATTAATCGCATGAAAACTTGGAGAAATAAATTCAATGATATGAAGGCTTGCATCAACATAAGTGGTGTGGGGTGGGATGAGGATAATTGTATGGTAATTCTAGATGAGGAGACACTTAAAATATGGGCTCAGGTATTAATTCTATCGTAACAACACATTGCATTTATTTGGACGTGAGAAGGTTATAACTACTTTCACACTATTTTTCACATATTGCAGGACAAAAAGAATTCAAAGCTAAGAGGATATATAAACAAGCCTCTTCCCTTCTACAAACATTTGCAGAAGATCATGGGTGATGATCAAACTAGGGGTGATTTTGTTAGGCCAATTTATGATAAGATTGGTACTAACAACGTCATTCCTCTTGATGATGATGATATGGACATTCCACTTGAGAGTGAAGTTGAGCCACAATCCGATGCTAACATTACCCCAAACTCCACATCTAGAAAATCCCAACGTGAATCTAAAACAAAGCCATCTTCAAGCAAGAGACCTCGACACTCAAATGATGATGAGTTGATACATAGCTTTGTTGAGTCAATGTCGGAGTCAATTAGAAATCAACACATTATACATTGGACTGAACAATTAGCTGCAGCTTTGAAGAACCATAGTGACTCTTATAGTGATGAATTCCTTGATAAGGTTTTAGATCATTTGTATGAAAGTGAGCGTGAGGCTAGGAGGTTTTTTATAAAAATGAAGGAGGCTCAGAAGAGGTTTCTTGCAAGTCTTGATGCGGCTCAAGGATGGGACACGTCATAGTGTGTTGTTGTTCTGTGCACACAACACTCAATTTTGCTAATTCACATGTTTTGCTACTATTCCCTCGCAAACTTGTATTTTGTTAATTGCAAACTATAGATATTGCAATTTGTGCTCGTTGTCGAGCTATGATGTTGTTTTTTGGGTTTTTTGGTTGAAATTTGTGCTCGTTGTCGAGCTTTGAGTCTGTTTTTCCATTTAATATGCTGATTCGAGCTTGTTTAGCTCTATATTGTTAGGTTTTTTGGCTGATATTTGTGCTGGTTGTCGAGCTTTGGGGCTGTTTTTCTTGTTACTATGCTGATTTGAGCTTGTTTAGCTCTCTATTATCGGGTTTTTTGGTCGATATTTGTGCTCGTTAGCGAGCTGTTGGGGCTGTTTTTTTAGTTACTATGCTGATTATCCATACACGTCAGACGGATTTTGCTAGCGCATCTATTCCCCAACACAACCGATTTCTTTACGACTGCGTGCAACAGAAATAGGCCAAGGTATTCAGATGTTTGTGGTAATTTTATGTTGCTGTATAGAGTTTGATACCAGTAAAGGGGTTTCTTTTTTTGCTTTTACCTGTAGTGGGTTATCGCCAGCCTAATTTTTGTATGCTCTTTCTTTTAATGTACACAGAATGATATGGTCCACATTCATGTGAATCCCATTGAGCCAATGCCTTCGCGCTTGAGTCACAATTTTGTGGTGAGACATTTCAGAATTTATAATGTTTCTTGTTTTGAATGTCATAATCCTTATCTTCAATAATTTCTCATGCCTCTCTCTTGTTTTACTTTTCATATTACATATGCTCTTTGTTTTATTGATACAGCATCTTTACTTTCTACATTTTACAGGTTTGCAATAAGAAAGAAAGATTGCATATCTTGCTGTCCTTGCTTCAAAGAGATGCCACCAAAATCAGGGATAATTTTTGTTGGCGAACAGGTTTTGCCCCTTAGTTCTCTTTGTTACCTGCGCCGTTTGATATTGCCATGTACCTTGTCATTAAATACCTGAGAGACTCCTATAATGGCAGCCTGGAGGTCCTCCTGCTTGAAGAAAACATGAATTTTAATGCACAAGCAACATCGCTATCGGTAAATTTCTATTTTAGGAACCAATTTACTGTAATAATACAGTCCAAGTTAAGCTGCATTTATATATTGTTGGAGACTTCCCAATTTGTAAACAGCTTGCTACGTTGTAGTAATTGTTATCAAATTATGAATGAATATAATTTCCTCCCTTTTATGTTTGTCATTGTTTTTTCTTCTTTTCTTTATGTGGACATCATTGAATTATTCTTAGGAGAATCAACTTATTATTCTTAGGAGAATCAACTTTGCCAATAAGCTCATCTAATGTTGCCATATAGTATGAATTCTTGTTTACTTAGTTTTATACTTGTGAGTGCAGGACGTGAGACAAGGAGGCTACCTTTTAGTGGCGACAGACTTGGCAAGCAGAGGTTTCGACTTGCCAGAGACAACACGCGTATAATTTTGATCTCCTGAGGATAGCAGTTGTCTATCTTCTTCGTGCAGGGAGGACAGGACGGATGCCTTTCTCCAATGACAGGTGCAGCGTCACAGTCTCCTCACCCCCGAGGAGCGTTTTGTGTTGCAGAGGTTTGAGAATGAGCTTATGTTTGAATGTCAGGAGCTGTTATTAATTAGATTCTTTTGCTCTATGACAATCTTTTGTTATCTTCTTGGATGTGGCTGAAATAGCTAAAATGAAAGAATAGAAGCGAGTCATGAGAGGTTGATGATCTCTGTAATGTGCTTGTCTACTATCTATTTTGGTCGCTGGCAAGAGAATTTGTTGGGATTGAAACTATAATGAAGAATGCAGTTGGATTTGTACTTTTTGATGCAGTAGAGTTCTAATCGACGACAAATTGGGGCTGTTTTTCTAGTTACTATGCTGATTCAAGCTTGTTCAGCTCTCTATTGTTGGGTTTTTTGGTCGATATTTGTGCTCGTTGTCGAGCTTTGGGGTTGTTTTTTCAGTTGCTATGCTGATTCGAGCTTGTTTAGCTCTCTATTGTTGGGTTTTTTGGTCGATAATTGTGCTTGTTGTCGAGCTTCAGGTCTGTTTTTCCAAGTACTATGTTGATTCGAGCTTGTTTAGCTCTCTATCGTTGGTTTTTATAAGATTTAATGATATGAAAATTTTGTATATATGCATACTTGAGGATGAAATTATTTTATAAGATTTAATAATGTGAAACTAGCCGTTAAACTAGCCATTAAAGTGATAAATATGGTAGTTGACACTTTTTTATAAATTTGGCATATGTAACCAAACAAAAGAAAAGGAAATATTGCTATTTTCTATAAAATTATGGGTCATTTTCTTGTTTTGAACCAAACAAGCAAAGTATAAAAAACAAGAAAATTGATACTTTTTGAATTCTCAAAACTTTTCCTATAAATTTTTAAAGAAATACAAGGAAATCATATTTTGGGTGGAAAACATTTCCTATAATTTGTAGAAATTGAACCAAACACCCTTATCTATATACTATATATTAAGAAAAGTCCCTCTTTTAGTCATTGTGAGCCACACTTTTAGAATGCCAGAAATATCCTAACGTGTAAAAAAAATTAATTCTAAATGCCCTCACTTAAACAATCAACAAAATGCTCTCTCACTTATAGGGGAAAAAATCAAAGGGAATATTCCCACACTTGGAAAGACTTAAAGAAATAGCCTAAAACTTGGAAAATTCAAAAAAGAAAAGAAAAGAGAGAATACACTCAACATCATATCTATCTATTTCCTTGACAATTTTATTACAATACTTACCCGACATTTTGTATCATGTTCACATCTCCTGCAAAGGAGTACAAGCTAGCCTCCTATAAATATCCTAA
>BQKN01023410.1:1083-13119 GCA_022839385.1 Asparagus kiusianus
TTAGCCGATCACCCAGTATCGGGAACGTCTAAGTTGTATGAAGAGTTACCTGATGAAGTCGCTGAAGCTTGCGTCACCCAGGAAGCTACGCAAGTGTGGAAGTTATTCTTCGACGGCGCGTCTAGAGCAAACCCTCACGGGGCAATCACTACGGGAGTAGGAGTAGTATTAATCTCTCCGAATGGTCATGTAATCCCAAGGGGATTCTCCCTAATCGAACCTTGCACCAACAATGTAGCGGAGTATAATGCTCTGCTATTAGGAATGCAATGTGCCGAAGAACTTAATGTTCAGAACCTCGAAGCTTACGGTGACTCTCAGCTAATCGTTAATCAAGTCCGGGGAGAATACGAAGTACGTCATGAAGATTTGATCCCATACTACTTCGCGGTGCTAGAACAAGCTCAAAGGTTCGAAGGTTTCTTCATCGAATATGTACCACGAGCTCAGAATGCGTATGCAGATGCTTTAGCCTCTTTGGCAACTTCATTAGCATTGCCACCGGGAGTTGGAACAACGATTCCAGTCATGGGACGGGGATTATGCTTTTCCAAGATCCCCATAGAGGAAGACCCAGACGAGACGACGTCAGGAGAAGTCTGTACGGCATTTATGGAGTTTGAAGCTAGGGATTGGCGGTTCCCCTACATCGACTATGCCCTGTATGGCATTCTGCCCGATGATCCTAAGGAAGCGGCTTCTATCAAACGAAAGGCCCTCCGATTCTATTACGATACAGTTTCTCAAGTCCTATATCGCAAATCACACGATGGAGTCTTACTTAGATGCCTTTCCCGAAATGAAGCGAAGGAGGCTCTCAAAGAGGCTCATGACGGGTTGTGTGGAGCTCATCAGCCCGGAGCTAAATTAGGAGATCGCCTCCGACGAATCGGTTATTATTGGCCGAAAATGTTTTCAGACGTGGTTGACTATGCTAAACACTATCACGCATGTCAAATTCATGGAGACTTTATCCACCAAGCACCTGGAAATCTACACCCCACGTCGGCGTCCTGGCCTTTCGAAATGTAGGGTATGGATATTGTAGGACCGATTTCCCCTCCAACGTCCAAAGGACACCGGTTCATTCTGGCTGTGACCGATTACTTCTCCAAATGGGCGGAGGCAGTCCCGTTAAAAGAAGTCAAGACTTCAAATGTAATCAAGTTCATCAAACATCACGTCGTCTACCGTTTTGGAGTACCACGACGAATAGTTCACGACAACGGGACACAATTCGTCAGTTTTGGATTCCAGAGATTCTGTGATAAATTCAGGATCCAAAATGTTGCATCTACGGCGTATTATCCGCCGGCGAATGGTCTTGCAGAAGCATTCAATAAAACCATAGTAAAACTTCTCAAGAAATTTGTCTCCAAGAGCCGACGTGATTGGGACGAAAGACTCGGCGAATGTCTGTGGGCCTACCGCACAACGGTGAGAACCCCTACACGAGCTACACCATTCTCTTTGGTATATGGCTGTGAGGCAGTATTGCCATTAGAGATTCAGATCCCTTCTCTGAGAATTGCGGTGGCAACCGGATTAACAGAAGAAGAAAAACATCAACGACGTCTGCAAGAACTCGAAGCCTTAGACGACAAACGACTCAAGGCTCAGCAGCAAATTGAATTGTATCAAGCCCGTATTTCCAAAGCCTACAACAAAAAGGTTAAGGAGCGGATTTTTAAGAAAGGCGATCTGGTTTTGGCTAACAGACGACCCATGGTGATGACACACAAAACCAAAGGGAAGTTTAATCCTAAATGGGAAGGGCCATTCGTAATAGATTCAGTCTATTCGGGTGGAGCTTATCGCCTTATCAATCAAAAAGGAGACAGGCTCATGATGCCAATTAATGGGAAATTCCTTAAGAGATATTTTCCGTAAATCATGAAGTCCACTTCTTGTTCTTGTAAGTTCCAGCCGAGTCGGGCTGGGGGTTGCCAATTCATAATGCATTTCGGGAATAAATTGTAATTTGTCTTGTATGTCGTCATGTTAACATTACACCTCTGACGATTGAAGTTTTCTGAAGTTATTCTAAATAATAATGAAGAGGATTTCAGTTGCACTTATGACTTTCGTTTTATTCTTCGTTGTCTCGAATCAAAATTCAGCAAGAAGAGATAATGAAGACTAAAATGATATCGTTTTCATTCAATACTGCAAATTTGCGTACAAAGGTGAAGACGATCGAAGTAAAAACGACACACAATTATTACTTAACAAAAAGAAGTGCGAATCCTAAGCGTTGGGATCCATCAGCTTAAAAGACTTGAGCTTGGATTTTAAAGCTGATATTTTATCCTCACGAGCCTTCTTGACTTCTTCTGTTATCTTATTCTTGAGTTCCTCTTCATCTGGTGCTGCTGCTGCGAGCTCTCGTCTAATTTTATCAGCGGTGGCAAGTTCGTCGCAATAACCTTTGAGGAGCCCGTCACAATAACCAGCCAAGCCTTTGAAAATTTTCATACCATCGGCGAGTTGAGCATTTATTTGCGGTATCTCAACGCCAGCACGAGTAAGTTCTGTTGCTTTATCCCGGAGATCAATAGCAAGATCGCCCATGTCGCCTTGTGCCCGGAGAAGTTCCTCACGCAAGTGAGCAACACGAGATTCTGCTTCGGATAAGCTCTTTTGAAGAACCTCTTGCTGTTGCGCTTTTAAAGCCTTAGCCTCAGAGAGAGCTTGATCCACTTCTGGTCCTATATCATCGCGTTGTAGCATGGAAAGGAATTCTAATTCATATTCCAGAATTATGATTCCCTCGTGACAATTTTCGGTCCATACTATATCCCCCTGGTCCCTAATCTTGGCGACACACTCTAGCAGATGAGGTTCAAAGACTTTGAAACTCACATCCCCAAGGCTGACGACGTCAATGGTTATCTGCATCCAATGGTCTAGTTGTTCGATAAGTTTCCTCAAAGTCCCCGAACTTGGAGGTGGAGCAGTTGGATAAGTAAAACAACTCGCATAATCAGTGCGAATAGGACGGTCGACAGCTTTAGAAGACGGCCCCTCGGGCATACTTGGTGCTGGATCCGGGATGGTTAACCCCTGCCCAGCTGCCGTTATTTCTGGACCAAAAGGAGTAGCCGGGAGTATGGTCTCCTCTGTCTCCTCAGGAGACGCAACATGTGCCGACTTGATGGCATCCCCCATCAACTTGGACTTTTTGGAAGTCTTAGCTGCAGTAGGTTTCCGCTTGCGTATTTTCTTGTCATACTTGGCAACCTCATCAGCAGTAAGAGCCTTCTTCCCTGATGATCTCAAAGAGCGAGACTTAGGAAGAGGTGCACTCTCGAAAACTTCTTTAGTGTCCTCTTCTTCAGAAGGTTTAGCAACAGGTAATTCCTTCGGGATCTCTCCGATTCCAGCTGCCTCTCGCTCACAGGATAGATAATCCTCAATACCCGGTAATCGAGTCCTGCCAGAACCACTTCTCGACTTATAAAGCCCGCGGGTTTCGTTTATACACGAAGTGTATATATCATATTCTGGGATTTGAGAAGCCTTGTCAAACCAATCGCGGAAATCCGCCACAGTGGAGCAGCTAGGCGGCAAACTCGGCAAAGTGAATTGCGCATGGGTTCCTCGGGCGAGGAAGAAATACCAAGCACGGGCCCCTTCATATAAATTTCCAATATGAGCTAATCGCGGGTTAGGGTTGCCAACATAAAGCTGGTCGTACCCAAATTGTCGAGCAAAGCGCGAAGGAATATAAGGCTCAATTATGCATCTCTCGCCTAGTCGAAGGACCAAGTAGCCCACTCGGATGGCAAGAAGCCATTGGAAAGTTCCCATGTTTAAGAGTGAGGACCCCTCAAAAACCACATCACCAAACTTCGGGCCTTCTTCTTCAGCCCCGTCGAAACAAGGGCGGCAGCAAAAAAGATCATAGTTGTTTTCCAGAGATAAGAGTTGTCTGGCCCGGACTATATACACGGTTGTCCATGTGGCCGACTCAAGCCTCTGGATGAAAGGAACAGAAGTTTCATTGTCATGCACGATCCCCGTCATTAACGAGGGACAATGCAGCATGAACCAAGCCACTAGATAAGTATAGGGCATGGGAACACGGGGTTGAAAAGTCTTCCAGACTTTCTTCCCGGCAATATTCATCTCTTTGACATCAAGGAGTTCTGAGGTCAAATCTCGTAAGCCTCTCTGCAGGCAGCCCGTCATCGCAGGGAGAAGACTTAGTGGTTTCCCATAAGTTAGGAGAACAGCGGGATAAACTACCTCAACCAAGATTGATTCTGTTGGTCTCGACGGCACAACGCACCGTTTCAACCATAGCATCAAGAAACCAGCAAAGAGTGCCATGTCAGAAATGGGAGTAGTGGCTTGATGATGAAAGCTCTCAAACTCACTGCTAGCTTCGAACCCATCTTCTAAATGTAGATTCTTATAAGCAGCCTGAGAAGCTCTGATGCGGGCTTTAATACTCCCAGCGGAGTTGACAGCAAGACGGGTCACCTTAGAGTCTTTCTGATCCAAGTTCTGAAATAAGTAATCCGCCCAAGTAGTATGCATAAGGCCACTCCCGCGCGTTCCGGCAACTTGAGCGCAGATATGGAAATGACACATTAATTCCCAAAAAGTGTCATAAATTTCCGGATGAGCAGTCTTTAAGATGGATAGTTCCTCAGTGGTGGGGACAAACTCTTCATATGGCGTTTGGCCAAAAGATAGTCCCGATATCGCATGCATCTCGTGGAGAGCAAATCCCAACTCCCCAACAGGTGTGAAGAAAGTGCAGCTATCCGGATTGTACCGCTCCAGCATAGCATAGAAGCAGGGATAGTTCTGAACAATCCCGCGTCTCGTAGCCTGTACTGATATCGTAAGGCCAGACTGAGTAAGAGGCTCCTTGAGTTCCTCTAAGACAAAATCCACCATCCTAGTCCACCAGCCGTCCTCTCCAGAGAACAACCAGCCTGGAGAACGAAAAGCTTGTGCAGGGAATTCCCCGCGAGAAGCAAGAAACTGGCGTATGAACATGTTCGCTGGAAGAGGCGCTTCCCGACTAAGTTCTTTCTTCTCAAATCTACCGGGTCTCAAACCTTTGAGCTGCCCGCCAATTTGAACACGAGAAGATCGACCAGATCCAAACGATACATTCTCCTTCTCTTTGACAAGTTCGAAGGCCAGACCCCTGCGACCACCAACACTCAGAAAGTAGGAAAGTGGGTACATTCTCTTCATACTAGGAAGGAACAGTAATCGATCATCGACTCTTCGTAGCATCCGGGAGTCCTCTACACACCCAACTTGCCCATCAGTAGATATATGGTCCCCGAACAAAAATGATGGTTTAACAAATTGATCCAAACCCGCGGGAGTTTCCAGATCCACATCGGTGATCAGAGCTCTAAGAGTGGAACTCCCAGCAAACCTAATCAAATGTGCCCGCTCCAAGCTTGGGAAAGTGCACAAAGGAATTTCTCTGCAAAGACCAAAAGCTTTCCCCACTTCTGGATCATCAGTGTAGTTGAAATGCTGCTCCGGTAGAAGTGGCATATTGGGAAAAAGCACTGTAAAATTAGAAGCAAGGGTTAGTAGCAGAAATAAATTGCTAATACGAAAGACAAATTCCACGTGTCAAGCGTTAAATACAAGGGCCAACCCTTGTAGCTACACTTGAACGTAGACACTTGAACGCAGAGGTCAAGCCCTGCGTTATCGACATCTGAACGCAGAGGTTGAACCCTGCGTTATAATATTTAAACGCAGAGGTCAAGACCCGCGTTCAAACTTCTTATCCAAACATAGGAGTCTTAACTCTATGTTTCCTTAAACGCAGTCTTAAGTCTGCGTTTTTCCTTTTTTTTTTAACGCAGAGCCCAAACTCTGCGTTCCCAATTTTAACATAGAGACTGGGCTCTATGTTTCTTAAACACAGAGTTTTAGGTCTGCGTTTCCAATTTATAACGCAGAGCCGTAACTCTGCGTTTCTGATGAAAAAACGAGTCATCTTCCTCGTTGATGAGAACCCATCTAGGGTTTACAAAGAATTTGTCGAAACGAGTTGCCATGGCCGTCACCTACCACAGCAACGGGGTCCGTGTGACAGCGACAACAATGCCGACGCGCTCATCAGAGCAGCGGCATCACCGGTGTTCTCAGCCGGCGACGCCTCCGAAGCAGCCTTAACGGCCTTCTTAGAGCCCGAGCTCATCCTCCTAGGCGCCATGAGTGCAGCTGATCGGAGAACACGGAGTTCGTCGGAAAATCGATCGAAATTAAAACGAGGAATCTCGTTCTTGGAACTAAGCAAGGCAAAAGAGTCAAATGACTCTTGATGTGACCTTACAAGGCCTATTTATAACAGCCGTCGGGCTGTTCAATCGGCTCGGGACTCTAAGAAAGAATCCCAACCGAATCTAAAACGTGATTTTTCACGTTAACAGATAAAGTCGGTTAGACTTTAACGCAGAATTCACCTCTGCGTTCATTTTCTTTTTTTTTAACGCCAAGTCTAGACCTGCGTTGTAATGGTTCTTAACTTTGTGTTTCGAACCTCTAACGCAAGAGTCGCTATTTGCGTTGCGATTGTCCTAAACAAAGGGCACACCTTTGTATTGGCAAATCATGATACTTACTTCTTAAGTTCATGACCCCTTTTAACGAGGTATTGTTAAATCTCTGTATTTCCTCAGCAGAATTTAAATCCCCGTCAGGTTAATATTACACCTCAGACGAATGTCATCCCCATAGAGTTTGAATTTAGCTTACATCACCGTAACGATAATTCCTCTATCAAAATCCACTTATCAATTCTCATCAAGAGAGTGATAAGTCTCCAAATCATACAAATCATGATTAATTTACTAACTCTTCTCAATGGAGTAGTAAATATCTAATTTATCGGCTCTACTTCATAGAGTGATAAAATTCTCAAAATCTTGTTCAGATCACAAGTATTGCAGATCATCACTCCGATGATAAATCACTTAGCAAGTTTCCCCTGCGAGACGCTAGGTCCCCTTAGATGGGTTCAAAGCACATCAATATTCTTCTTGTCACGTTAACACTACACCTCTGACAAAATCAACTTATCGACTCTCTCCAAAAGAGCGATAAGTCCTCAAAATTGCTCCGATCGCAATATTCCTCTTGTCACGTTAACACTACACCTCTGAAAAAAATCCTCTTATCGACTCTCTTCAATAGAGCGATAAGTCCTCAAAATTGCTTCTATAGCAATACTTTCTCTTGTCACGTTAACACTACACCTCTGACAAAAATCCTCTTATCGACTCTCTTCAATAGAGCGATAAGTCCTCAAAATTGCTTCTATAGCAATACTTTCTCTTGTCACGTTAACACTACACCTCTGACAAAAATCCTCTTATCGACTCTCTTCAATAGAGCGATAAGTCCTCAAAATTGTTTCCATAGCAATATTCTTCTTGTCACGTTAACACTACACCTCTGACAAAAATTCACTTATCGACTCTCTTCAGTAGAGCGATGAATCTTCAAGTTGCTCTAATCGCAATTGTTCGCATGGCAGGTTAAAATCCCTGACACCTTTAACTCGTTTGAACCAGTTAATTCTTTTTGCAAAGGAATAACGAGTGTTCATATCCCCCCCATAAGTTAAAGTTCTTCTATAATTATCTTAGATGGTAATGAAGGAAATTTTAAAGATTGGGTATTTTTCATATAGTTCCATGGTTGCAAGTCAGAACACGGCACATACAATAAAAAAAAAAGCAAATCAGAATCACTCTTTTTATTATCACCAAAAATATTAAAGAGTGATACAAAAACCTTGTTCTTATCAAACAAAAAGAATACTATATCATTCAGCCCCTGGAGCAGTGAAAGTGAAATACACAAGCCGGGATTTAATAGCAGCTAGCCTTTCTTCATGAGCGGCCTGTACCATCACCTCGGCTTTCTTCCTAAGGACGTTTTCGTCCGACTCGATTGCACTGGCTTGCTTTTGGAGAAGTTCAAGATCCTGTGTCGACGAGCGGTAAGTGGCGTAAGTCTTCACGCTTTCTAGCCTGAGCTTCACTAAGATCTCTTCTTCCCGCGCGAGCTCTGATTCGTGTCGAGCCAATTCCACCTTGAGGCGATCAATTTCTGCACGAGTCGCTTGGATGGCAGCACTAGAATCGTCCACAGCGTGTTGTTTCTGCATACATAGCCCCTGTAAGGATGCGAGTTCGAGCTCCCTGTCAGCGATGGCTTCTTGAAAAGTCTCGTATTGGCGGGCCGCCTCAGCTTTAAGATTATTAAAGACTAACGCGGCCTGAGCAGCAAGATCAGCTTGATGCAATTCTTCCAAAGCCCTTAGATCTTTCTCCAACCGAGAGACACCTTCGGAGCAATGCTGGAACAATCGAGCGTCATCCAAATAGCGAATGCCATTCAAAGAGTTCATGAGTATTGGTTTAAAGAAATCAAATGAAGCTCGTCTAGCACTGATCTCCTCGATTGCCAACTTCATCATGTCTTCCAACGGTCGTAGAAGAATTTTTAGAACGGAAGGGACGGCCACTGGACTTAGAGACTTCATCGGAGATGTCGATGGGGAGCCTAAAAGCATAGACCCAGGTGCAGGAGAAGTGGGTGATGACCGTGAGGAAGTTGGAGAAGCTATGCTGACGTCCAGTTGCGAGGGACTAGAAGGTAGAACCATGAGTGCCCCAGTTTGGGCTGAGCTTAGCACCATCTCTGTCCCCACAGGTTTGAGAGGAATCGTCAGTGAAGGAGTTTCTTCTGGTAAAGAACCGGTAGTCACTGGCGTTGATTCAGAAGGAGGAACATCCGCTGCTTGCGAGGGGAGCGATGATGACGTACCAGCAGCCTCATGAGTTGGGGAACCTACACAAAAGAGCAATCAGTATAAAATAAAGAAACACCAGAGAAATCAGAATGTATAACTTTTACCAGTAAGGTAGAAAGGAAGATAATCGGACGCCTTATCAGAGGAGGGTGGTGTGGGATTAGCCCAGCTAGCGGAATCGTCACCATCACTCTCATCCTCCTCAGCGTCATCATGGTGAGACGAGCTCTCATAGTCTAACGGTTCGTCATCACCTGCAGTCGACAGTCCTGGAGAACTCGTTGACGTGTCTACTTTAGTCAGCTGACCAGTTGTGGGACTAGGAATAATAGCCTCTGAGTGTGACAGTAGTGCAGAGGAAGCAGGAGAATTACTCTCATTAAGATGTACGAGTTCTTCCGACGCCGCTTCACCTGTAAACAGGTTAACCCCTTCAGATGAAGACGTTGTAGGTAGTACCCTTGCAGGTGAAGGGGCAGCATCAAGAGTCTGATCTGGAAATGGCGATATATCGGGATCTATTGTAGAAGAAGCCCCCATATCCTCAAGTGGGAATTCACCTCCTCCCTCTCCCTGATCCAAAGGAAAATGAGAAGAAAATTATTCAGAAAATGTAGCACCCTCAGAATGAGGACCTGTGCGATCAGGATAACTTGTAGCGATGGGTCCTTGCTCTTCTCCTCTACTGGCAGATTTAAAAGCATCTACCATTAACTTCTCGGCAGGAGGGTCTACCTGCAGCTTTCTGTGAGCACGTTTCTCATATTGAGCTTCTTCTGCCTCGGACAGAGCTCTCTTTCCAGTTGCTTTCGTCCTTGGAGCTTCAGCAGCTGGGGGATTCACTACCGGGGGACTCTCTACTCCTAGTTCCCCTTCTTCTTCCTCAGCTTCATCTTCAAAATCTAAAAACTCGTCGATCCCTTTCAGACGAGACACACGAGCTCCTTTCCGGGATGTATACAACCTTCTAATTTCACGAAGGCCTGAAGTGTACAGTTTATATTCTGTGATTGTAGAAGCTGTATAATACCAGTTACAGAAAGCCGCAGAAAGAAGAGAATTTGGTGTCTTGTGGGGTAATCTGAAGGTAGCCCCGGTGCAACCTGCGGTGGAATAATACCAGGCTCGAGCTCCTTCGTATATGTTGCCCATAACCGAAAGTAGGCTTCTTGGATTGCCAACATATAGTTGGTCGTATCCGAATTGGCGAGCAAATCTATACGGTTGATAGGGCTCAATTATGCATTTATCATTTTGCCTAAGGATGAGATAACCAGGTCTGATATTCAACAACCAATGGAAAACTCCCCCGTCCAAGCGAGTGAAACCATTAGGACCAGCAGTATCTTGGAATACCTGTCCATACCCTCCACCCTCAAAATCCGGGAAGCAGCGGAAGATGTCGTAGCTGAGGTCTCTCGACAAGATCTGACGGACCTTCACTACGTAAGTGCCTATCCAAGTAGCCTTTTCTAACCTCTGCACGAAAGGGGTGAAGCCTTCATCTGTGGAAGACGGAGCGCTCATCAGATGTGAACAATGCGAGGCATACCAAGCCATTAAGTAAGTATATGGCAAAGGTACTCTGGGATTTGGGGTCACCAAGCTTTTCTTTCCTTCGGAGTCTATCTCCTTCACTTGGATAAACTCGAGGCATAATTCCCTCAGACCATGCTGTAGACAACATGTCATGGCTGAAAGAAGATTTATGGGTCTCCCATGAGCTAAGAGGACAGCCGGATAGACTACTTCTATCGTCACAGCATCTATCGGTCCGGTGGGGACCACACATCGTTTTAGCCACAACATAAGGAAGCCCGCCAACAGAGCCATATCAGATATGGGTGTGGCTGCCTGATGATGGAAACTTTTAAATTCAGTTTGGGCCGGGAAATCATCTTCTATTCCCTCGTTGACGTAGTGATCGGCGGCGTCATTAATTAAGGCCTCAATGGCTTCAAGAGTGCTCGCCTCCCGACGAGACACGTTAGCTGTTTTATCAGACAAATTCTCAAAAAGATATTTGGCCCAAGATAACTGTTTTATACCACGACCACGCGATCCCGTCAGTTGTCTGCAGATTTGGAAATGACATATCACCTCCCACAGAGTGTCATATACCTTAGGGTTGGTCTCCTTCAAAATCTTCAGTTCACTTGATCCAGGGATAAATTCTTCATATGGTAAGTCTCCAAAAGGAAGACCGGAGACATCAAACATCTCATGTAGGGCGAACCCTAATTCTCCTTCAGGCGTGAAAAATGTACAAGTCTCGGGATTGTACCGCTCCAGAATGGCGAAGAAGTTATAGGGACTAAGAGCGATACCAAATTGAGTAGCCCTAATGGAGCAACCAAGCCCAGATTGAGCTAACGGTTCCTTTAACTCTGCCAATACGAATTCTATCATTCGTGCCCACCATCCTGTCTTAGTGGAATGTACCCATCCAGGAGTTCGGAATACTGCAGTTGGAAATTCTCCTTTGGCAGCCAAAAATCGTCGCGTGAAAGTGTTAGCTGGGCTGGCTGTTTCTCCTAAAGGATATCCCCTTGAGAATAAACAGGGTTCTAAAGCTGACACTTGTCTACTGTAACCAGCGGTATGTACACCTTTGTGAGTCAGAACTCCAACAGCTACCCCATCTTGCTCTCTCACCAAGTCCCAATTCATGTGGCGGGGAACAGAAGCACATTGATAATAAGAAATGGGAAACATTCTGTGCATATCAGGAAGAAAGAAGCGACGATCTCCGATTTGCCTAAGCCACTTGTAGTGTCCGCCGTGCACAATCTCTTTTGAGATAGTGACACGATCCCCAAATAGAAAATCCGGCTTGACAAGCTTCTTGCGGGACCCAGTCTCAAATTTAGCGTCTGTAACTAATACCCTAAGTATATCTGTACTTGGGTCGGAGATCAAGGTGACACGATCCTTGTCGGAATCTTGGAATATCAGGAGTTCTTGACGCAGATTGAATTGCATGTTAAAATCCACGCCCCCCTCACGCCCGAAGTGGTGACGAGGATTGAGCGGTTCGCGGGTATAAGGCACTGCAAAACAAAGAAATATTCAGTCAGTCAAATGAAAGAAAGAAAATTATCAAACGCACGATTCAGATCTAGCGTTTAATTTTCATCAACGCAGAGGCCAACCCTGCGTTACTCTTTCAAACGCACAGTACAGACCTGGCGTTTAAAATTCATTAACGCAAAGGTCAAGCCCTGCGT
>BQKN01023423.1:0-20248 GCA_022839385.1 Asparagus kiusianus
TGCTAATCTAATATGATTTAATGCTAATTAAAATTTTTTTATAAGTTATCTTAGCAAATAAGATATGCAATGAATTATTTGCAAGGATAAGCAATATAAATAAGGGTGAATAAAATAGTGGACAATATAAACAAAGAGGCAATGGTTAAAAATATGAACAAAAGAGTGCGCCAATGCAAACTCAAACAAGCAATATAATCACGGAGTTCGGACCTTCCGTCCTACGTCTCCGCTCCCCACTCTCGGGGAGAAATCCACTATCACACCATTTTTTCAATGCTTACCCAAAAACGTTTACACCTCACACTTGGTTTTCTATCTCACCAAAAACCTTACAATCCACACTCTTGCAATCACACTCTATACCCTCTAAATATTGGTCTCTAGCTTGCGTCTCCCTTAAGTGCTCGAATTCTCTTCCTAAGCTTTACTACCGATGCCACTTCTCTTAGGACTACCCCATCTCTCACCATACACTTCTCTCGGTGTACAAGTGTATTACAAAGTGATCTCACAAATTAAGCACAAATATAACAAATTTGTTCTCTATAATGGATGAGAACTCTATGTAGGCTCACACTCAATTGTTACAACTCTCACAACCCCAATAATACTATATATGAAAATACTTAAGCTCAAGTGGGTTTGTGTAAACAATGAGTAAAATCAATACTAAACTCAAATATGAAATCTATCTTAAGAACTGTAGGCGTCAAAAATTATCTATAGGTCCCCGCACACGGCTCGAGATAGAGAGAAGATGATGAACATCGTTATTCGAGTCACAGAAGCTCATGTGATGATGACAAACGCACGAAGTGAGTTGATGGACCATACGAAGCAACGGAACTTCGTAATAATGGAAACACGAACTAATCGGGAGCCCCGCGTCGCTTACGAAAGGTGATGTGCCCCTCATATCCCATTTATTCCACATATTATTTAATAATGGGAACTTGTAGATCTCCTCATTAGCTTTTCAACGCATCTTGAACCATGCAATTCTAAGTTCAAACAATGAAGATATGACAGAAACAGACAGAACACACGAATCGCAGTTTAGGCCAAAGTTAGCCGAGACACCAAGAGGTGTCTCGGCCAAAGCTTGGCCGAGACACCCACAGGTGTATGCAGACCTAAAAAACTGAATTTTGGCAGTTTAATGTTGTTTTTCGATAGTTAACCACTTGTATTTATTTTAACTGATAGAATATAATCCAAGAACGTGGTTAAGTGGTTATAACTAAAGATAAGAGTGAATCGATTGTTCTTATCCGAACACAAAGCTCCTAAAGCTTATAAATACAGCCACAGGGGCTTTATTTTTTCAGAATTGGAATTCTCGAGCGTTGGCGAAGCCCTGGTAAATTGAGGACTGAAGAGCCACGAATTTTAGAGAGGAGGAGGAGACTTAAGTGAATTCTTCAACATAAAGAAGAGGAGTTTGTCAGATCTGCAGCCCGGTTCTTTTCCTTAAGATTGCCCCATTACGGTGATCTCGAGAAGAGTGATTATCTCACTGTTACCGAGATAATTGCTTCAGTTTCTTGATTCCTTCACGAATCAATGAAGCTCCGGATCTGATCTGATCTTTTGGTGATCCACGGATATCAACGTTCCCATCACAGGCCAAGATCCCATGCAAGCAGCGGGCGATAAACACCCATTGCGCTATTTGACGAGAGTTGTACTTTTTTATTTTTCATTGTGTAAGGATCTTATAAAAAGACTATGTTTTTTGTTGTCATTGTAATGACTGAAGTTGTAATAACTACATCAATGAAAACATCAACTTTCTCTCCAAACAAGCTAGCGACCACAGTGGGAACCAACAGTCTCGTCAACGTGGCTGTCTAGCCGACGATCAAGATCCTCATGACTGAAGAGGTCAAATAGGAGTTCGACAAATAGAAGTTTGAGGAGTACGTCTCCTCCTCCTCCTCTAGATCCACCTCACCTCGCAAGCGCAGGAAGGTCTCCTCCGCCCGAAAGATCCGCTGGTCTTCAGATTTGAAGACTCAAGAAGGCAAATTCTTCGCTATCGTTGCTGCAGCCACACCTCACAACGATCCGCCAACATCCAATGAGACCAGATCTACAGATCTGATGTCCTCTACGATCAAGGAGTTAACTGCTGAAGGTGCGCCAACTCTATCAATGAGAGCACGTCAAAGGCAACGCCAACGCCTCACGCGCCAATTTGCCAAGGCTTTGGATCAGGTGGATGGACTCCGTTACCAAGTGGATTTGGAGTTCAAATAGTGCCAAGTGGCTAAGCCATCTCCACAACAAGCTTCAGGAACCACCTCCTAACCACCTACTAACGAATGAGTTCGTGTCAAACGGAACCGTTCCACTCTTGAGGAGCGCATTCAGAAGCATCACACACTTCTTGCACATGCCCAGATCCTTGTGCGAAAAGTACAAGAAATGCAAAAGGAAGAGGTGGTTAAGAGATCGCTGAGATCCAAACAAATTTGGATGCCAAAGGCCAAATCAACGCCTAAGGCAAAAGCAAACGATGTTGCTCCCCAGCCTTCGTCAACTTCGGATCCCGCTCCTTCTGCCACCACACCTTCGGTGAAACCCTACGGTGATGTAGACCTCTCCAAATTTAGACTTTCATTGAAGGATCTTCTAAGTCCTTTACACGAAGATCAAAGAAAAGTACCTGTTAAGGAATGCTTAGGACCGTTGAAGGAACCCCGAGCAACCATCCAGATTGAGGGTCGTACATGACCTCCTAACAAGTTAATTCTCATAACTACCCACGTGGGGGTGCCTGCACAAAATCAGGAGCCCGTTAAAATTTCACCCTCACATGGGTATGATTCCAAATATGTGACTCCTGCTAAAGCCAATAAAGCACTACCTATTCAGAAGAAGACGCGCCAAACAAACAACAACGGTACACCTAAGGAATCAAACCAACAACCGATAGGTTGCTCTGACTACATCATCGATGAGTTATACAATCGGACTTGGGGGTACGAATAAATCTCGAAAGAGAAGTACCTGGGAAGCGAACATTCACTGTTTGTGTACCGAACTTATCAGGGTAGTATTATCAGTGTGTAACTACCCCAAGACCGCTCCACAGAGGGCCTCAGTATTTGAAAGGATCTCCACCAGAACGTCCAAGTCCAAGCCAAGGCGTTTCTATAAAAAAAGATCAGCTACGCAAGATGATGAACTCCCAAAGGTCACCATCAATATGGTCGATAAGGAGAAGTCAACGTGAAGTTTTAATCCCCGACATTTTTCGGACATATCCTAACGTATAACTCGGTTACGTGCGGGAACTACTAGGCGTAGGGACTATCAGAGGATGAATAACGGATTATCCTTGGATAATGAAGCATCAGATGCCAACTTTGCCATCGCTTCTGACAATACGGTGTCCAGCATAGGACAATCCCGCGAGGCGTTTATAGTTAACACTGAGCAAATGATCAAAATCACCGAGGACGTTTTGGCTAAGAAAAAAGAAAACTTTAAGTTCGAATTAGAAATGGCCATGATACGGACGAAGGAAGAGCATGACCAACAAATTCGGGCTCTGTCCAATCAATTCGTTGAATCCAGTCGTCATAATGATGCTAACCGAGCAGGTAGCGATTCGGATGCGGATGAACATCTCAATGTTGATAACTCTCCCATTGACTAGAAAGCTGGGGGTAACCTAACTGAAGATAACAACACTGGGGGTGGTCCCACCGAAGATGATAATACCGGGGGTGGCCGCATTGTTCCTCTCATAAATTGTCTAAAGCATGATACAGACGAGGACGAAAAGATCCTCGAGAGAAAAATTAACGCTCTAATATCTTCTCGAGAGGTGAAAAGGACCGGAATTCCATGTCCTTACCCGAGAGAGTGGGAGTCGATCCCGTATCCGGCTAAGTTCAACTTGATCAACTTCACATCGTTCGATGGGAAGGGCTCCCCTACTCAACATCTGATCAACTTCAAGTCTTACTTGGGCATGATCTCCGGCAATGAAGCCTTGATGGTTCAGTCATTCGTCGGCACCCTTCGCAGGCCTATCTTCGATTGGTACTACCGTCTCAAGCCTAGAAGTATCAACAGCTGGGACGATATAGAGAGCTCATTCCTTGGTAATTTTTTTGACGACGACGCAGAGATATCCATCAGGATACTCTTTGAGGAGAAACAGGAAGACGAAGAGATGGTCGACGACTTCATCAAACGTTTTTGAAATAAGGTGATGAACTGTTAAGATCCGATCACGGAGAACTTCATCCTCCAAACATGTCATAACAACCTATCTATTGAGATATTGGAAGTTATGGGAGTCGCACCGTTTAACGCATGGAAAGAGTTAAAGACGCGCGGAGAGCAGGCCGAATGCTTTCTCAGAAGGAAGAAAGCCGATAGAAGCTAACCAACGGCTAACTCTCCGAACTCAAGCTCCGTCTCCCATGGTAAAGGGAAGACACCTGCAGTAGTCGTTGACGTTAATCAGACATCGTAATAGCAACCCTGAAGACAGCAGAAGACTTTGGGTTCGATACTTTGAAAAGAGTACTCCTTCAAGGACGAAGACGTTCCAGCCATTTTCGAGTCCCTCCTTGAAAATAACAAGATCAAATTACCACCTATCGTAGATCAGGAGGAAGCTGACAATATTGCGGATCCAAAGTACTGTGCGTACCACAGGAGGATCCTTTATCCTACCAAGGCTTGCTTCACTCTCAAAAATAGCATCCAAACCTTGGTTGAAGCCGGCGTCATAATGCTCAATTAAGTCGAATGAAGACTTCGACAAGTACAAGAGTATAAACTGCTCCTTTCGACACTCCAAAGAGTATACGAGTATAAACTGATTCTCAATACTCCAACAGGTATACGGGTCTAAACTATTTTCTTTCTTTCACGGGAAGTTCCTGGAAGAATATCATATGTGATATTCTTAAGGATAACACGACCATTTGGCTGAGTACAATGTTAGATCCAGTTTCACAAAGAAAGCTGGGGGTGGATGTAATGGGAAGTTCCCGAAAGAATGTTACGTGTAATATTCTTAGGGATAACTCGGTCACTACAAGAAGGTGATGAATAAGAAACTCTCACATAAACTCCCACTACGTCGGCGCACTCAACACCCCCATTTTTAGAGTCCGGACATAGTATTCAGAATTTTAGTCTCCTGATCATTGACAAGTGTCAAACCCCTTCGTGTTAAGTATTTGTCATTTAACATCAGGGACTCTCTTCGAGTGATTTGTACAAATCAACACTCCCATTGTAATTTATACCCTCACTCTCACTTTTCATTTGGTCAAACCTTCCTATAGTTAGGACTACAACCAAAATGTCCTCTCGATTCCTTCCATGAACGAGAGGTCCACTTTCAAATCGAGTGATCAAACCTTCCTATAGTTAGGATCACCTTAAACTCCTGCTTGGTCAAACCTTCCTACAGTTAGGGCCAAAACCACAATTCACTCTTGATAAACGAGAAAATCACCTTTAGTTCTGTAATCAATCCTTCCGACAGTTAGGATTATCCGAATCTTTTCGATTCTCAGAGTGGAGATCCCACTCTTAGTTTCACTCTTCAGATTCTCAAAGTGGAGAGCCCACTTTGAGTTTCCTTTACAACTAGAAATAGAATATAAAATTCTTCCTCTCCAGCATCGGGTTCGTCTTTTCCCCAAGAGAAGATATTACTTTTCAAACACCAATATTCGTGCCTTATACGTACGGGGAATTTTATCCCAAATCCTAAGTAGGGATAAGTCAACGCCTAACACGCATTACCGGTTTAGTCTTTCACCGATTGAAAAAGACATCAGAATCCAAGTCTGCAGACTTTTATCCCGAAGACTAAGTAGGGATAAGTCAGCGCCTAACACGTATTGCCGGTTAGTTTTGTTGGATATAGGTGCCCTGCAGACAATAATTATATATTATAACAGGACCTATATGAATATAATATCCTTGTTCAAAATAATAGTATGCTATTTTGGTCAGATTTATCTGGTATCTTAATACAGATAAAGTCCTTAGAATGATACTAGACTATCAGACATTTCGGATATGATCATAATGAAGAGATCTGATTTGTCGCTAACGTATATTCTAAAATGTTCCTAGTCGATGAAGTGTTAAAATGGGACATTATCACTTTAGGAAGACTAGTGTATACTCTATTTCTCCTTTGGTAGTATGATGATCCATGTCTTGGATCATTGATGTGAGACATCAAGATATAGTATACAGGTGACTCATTAGTGAATGAGTTGACTGAATGACTCACTGAAAACATCTAGTTGGTAATTATACTTAACTGTCAAATAGAAGTTCTCAAGTGATATAGTACATAGTAGTCTCTTGACCTGAGGCATGAGTGAAATATCTTACATGTCAGTATAGGAGTACTTAGACTTTTACCTAACCACAGTTCTCATTGAGTAGTACATAACGGTTCTTGTTGGATGCATCCCGAGACATAAGTAGATATTGAGATGCCAAGATGGGATTCTTCTCTCCTAGTATAGGGGGTTGATGTCATAAGATTGTTTGATATAACTATAACCTGAAAATCCTTGGTCGAGGTAAATAAGATAAATTGAGTGTCAGTTTGATCCCTTAGGTTATAAGTTTAATATCAACAAACACTAATTGAGCAATTAGGGTTTGACAGTTTTCCATACCCTAGTCTCAATAGTTTGAAATGATTTGACGAAGAGATCGAACTGTATGGTATTAACACTGAGTGGTTCTGATAAAATTGTGTAAGCATCTTGCAGACATTTATCATAACTTATATCCGGGTAGTCTTCATGTGTAGCTAGCACCTCTGTTGTACTTGTGGATATGATCCACTGCCGAGTCTTTGTTGGCCTTCTTGTTTTGATGATGATTTAACAAATAATTTACATCTAATATTTTTTTTCTAGTATTTGTGTATTTCTATTTATTATAGACAAACAACAAGTTGGATGATGGATGGAATTGTGCTTCAACGATCATATCCAATGGAGGTTGGAGGAATCATGGAGTGAAGCTACACTATTCAAGTTAAAGATTTAAGTTCATGCTTCATCCGTAAGTGTACCAAGATAGAGCTTTGTTGAAGATCACAAGCTTGGGTATATTTAGTTTTGGTTTATATTATGTGTGTTAGTACTTTAAGCTCAATCATATATACACATACACGTTTTGGTTTTGTATATATATCATTATATATATACATATATGTTTTGGTTTGATAGGTTTTAAGTTTTACTATAAAACAATTGAATACAATTGAAAATATATTTTTTTGTTTCATACTTATATGCATATATATGATTACATTAATATCAATTTTATTTAGTTCAATGAAATCATGTTTTTAGTGCATTATATGTGTATTTTGATAAAATACTATATTCAATATTTATAGACTTCATAATAATAACTTACATCTTTCTTCAAGTCTATAAAATCATTTTGTATTGTTTCAAAACATGGTTTAGACAAAATGTCAAAATTCATATGTTCACATTTTCATGTTTTGGACTATTTTGTAAAATAATGATATTTTATACTTGGGAAGTCCTTTCTAAAAACCAGTTTTTGTAGCATATGTATTATCATGTCTATAATCATTTCTCAAAGTTTTATATTTTTTTAGAATTTATTTGATATTTTTAAACAGGTTTTTAAATCCGAAAAACTATTTATAAAACTGTCAATTTATATATCAGATTGTGGTCGACCGCCACGGTCGACCGTGCCTGTGTCTTTTCCTGAGTGGGCAGCAGCACCTTTGGTGGTCGACCGCCATGGTCGACCGTCAGCTTGAAAATTCCCACGGTCGACCGTCAAAGTTTCTGGAATTTTCTGATCCTCAAAAGTGGCTTGCGATCGACCGCGAGTTTCCCACGGTCGACCGCTACACTGTCTTTTCATTCCCAACGGCTATATTCCTGCAACCGTTATTTAGGGCTTTTTGGTCTTTTGTTTGGGGTTTTTGGCAGAGATTTTGGGAGGCAATATATACCTCATTGCTCTCATCTTCCAAACAAACCTAAGAAGTTTTTAAACAAGAGTTTAACAAGTGTTTTAGTTTGTTTTAAGTTTGGTTTTAAGTTTGTTTAAGGGCTTGGTTTATGAAGAATTCCACAAGAGGAAGTGGAGATCAATTCATTGATATTTGAGCTTCAATCCATCTCTCTCTCTTGTCATTTATTGGAGAAGTTCTCTAAACTCTATCTAGCTTTACATTTTGTAATGTTTGATTATCATTCTATTAAGCTAGTATTTATATTTGAGTTTAGTTTGATTTGATTTGATTTCACTCATTGTTTACACCCACCCACTTGAGCTTATTGTATTTTCATACATAGTATATTTAGAAAGGTGAGAGTTGTAATATTAAGTGTGAGCCTACATTGAGTTCTCATCTATTGTAGAGAATAAATTATTTGTTATATTGTGAGATTGTAAGGTTTTCGGTGAGCTAGAAAACCGAGTGTGTTGTTGTAAAGTTTTTGGTGAGCTAGAAAATCGAGTGAGAGTGTGAGGTGTGAACGTTGTTTGGTGAGCATTGAAAACTAATATTGTGAGGTGTAAACGTTATTCGGGTAAGCATAGAAAACCTGATTGTAATAGTGAATTTCTCTCCGGGAGTGGGGAACGGAGACGTAGGACGAAATGTCCGAACTCCGTGATCATTTGAGTGTGTTTGAGTTTGTCATTGGCGCATTTACTTTTGCATTTATCTTATATCGCCAATTGCCTTTTACTCTTGTATATTTTACCCTATCACATTTGTAGTATGTTTATTTCACCCTTGTGTTAGTTTATATATCATTGCATATATTTTTATCATATAGGATATATCTTATTGTTCATATTGCTTATCCTAGCTCACATATCTTTTTGTATTTTATACCTCTTTGCTAGGATAACTTGTTAATTAGTTTTAATTGGTATAAAATCGGATTAGATTAGCATAAGACCGTAATCACCCCCCTCTAGGATCTAACAATTGGTATCAGAGCTTGGTGCTCTTTGATTTAAGGTCTAATCACATTGAGTTAAAGATCCAAGCTATCTTATTTGTGCTAATCTTGGTTTGATTGTATTTGTATCTTGCTTGTATATTTTTACAAATTATGGATATGAATGATGCATCTTGTTTAGGCTATGATTCTAGTATTGCTCCTAAATTCAATATTTTCCCCTATGCTCAATGGTGTTTTAGATTCAAAATATTTGTTCAATCTAAAAATATCGATTTATGGGAAGTCATTGATTGTGCTTATATTGTGCCTATGTTGGAGAAATCCAAGTGGAGCAAACATGATAAAAGGATGTTTACAATGAACAAGATTTTGTTAGAATATTAGCTAAATGCTCTTAATTCATCTATGTCTAACAAGTTTGTTCATTTTGATAGTGCTTACATCTTATGAAAATTTATTGAAGCACATCAATGGGACTTGGAGGCGATCTGACAAGCTTTGGAGGATCCGAATTCAAGTTCATACGGAGCATCATGCACAAGGCCACTAGGTGATAGCCCTAGTGAGGTTTGCGAGTTCGAAACCACTAATGATTTATCTAGTGATGAACTTGCTTATGCTAGTAAAAAATTATTTCATGCCTATAACATATTGCATAAAATTTTTATTGATTTACAAAGCAAGCATGAAGATTTAAAATCCGATCATAAGAAGTTAGCTTCCAAATTTAAGATCATTTCTCAAGAAAGTATTGATCTTCAAGAAAACAATGATATGTTAAATTTGGAAAATAATAATTTGAAATTGAATATTGTTAACTTGACTCATGATAAAAATAATGTCATGTTAGAAGTAGAGAACATAAAAAATGATATTGCTTCTTTTATAAATGATTATTTATGTTCTACTTCTAAAGTTAATGCTAATATGCCTAATGATGAGTTGAACAATGTTAAAAACCGTATTTCCTCTTTAGATTCAACTCTTAATAAATGCATTAATAATCATACGAATAAAGCAAAGTTTACAAATGCTCTATTTGCGGCCAAAAAGGCCATTTATCTAAATTTTGCTATGATGCACACAAACATAAGAATATTAATCCTTCTTGTGCATCTTATCAAGTTTCTTCATCACATATATACACAAATGCACCCATTGTTCATCATAAGCATGCTAATGTGTATCATTGTGATTTTTGTGATAGAGTTAGTCACTTAGCTAAGTTTTGTTTTGATTTCCGAAAAGTTTCTAAATCGCAAAATATTTCAAGTAGACCAACATTGTTTCAAAATATTTTACATTTACAAAATAATCTTAAAAGACCATCCATGTTTGCAAATGTTTCTAATGTTTCCCGTGCATTACCATTTGGTCAATGCAAATTATTTCAACATTTTCATTACACAAATTACAATCGTAAGGTCATTTATATAATTTTTGTTTTGACCATATTCGTGTACCACATGCGCCCAAGAGGGTTCATAACCCTAGGGCTTTGAGCTTGAATGATAGGGGTCATGTTCCTAACCAATCCGGCACCAAGAATGCTTGGGTGCCAAAATCTTTTTAAACCAAGAATTTAATTATTTTTTATTTTTCATGTCTTGGTTTTGAAAAACGTGTTCTAAATTTTTATATATGAAAATAACTTTTAATTAATCAAATATTTTGTTTTCATGATTATTAGTTTTGATTTTAATGAGAGGTTTGTGTTCATATACCCCCCCCGGATTTATTAGGTGTTTATTCCCAAATCTTGTTTACCGGGTGCTAAAATGTTTATATGGGTTGTTACAAGCTTAAGAGCTTGATATATGGTTGCCTTTCTTATTTTTTTTATAATCAATAATGGTTTGATTTTATGTTTTTATATGGTTTACTTGTGATTTATGATTTCATTTGGATGATTTGTTTTCATTTGAAATATTTTTTCATGATTCTCATGTTTCCTAATCATTTGTTTTCATAAATCTATTTTCATTATATCTTTATGTTAGTATAATGAGACACTTCTTTCATAATGATATTATCCATATGTGTTCTCATTATCTTTGTATGTGAGTTATGTTTAGCATAGTTGACATTTATGCTTGCTCACATATTTTGCCATAAGCATTCATTCCATGTATCCAATGAGGCATTTTGATAGGGGGAGCAATCCCTATACTTGTTTTATATTCACTCATGCATATTGATAGGGGGAGCTTTCGCTCTCTTCAATCTTTTGTCCCTTTTTTGATGTTGTCAAAGGGGGAGAAATATTGTGAGTATACATTTCCTTGTTTCCTTGTTTATATGCATGTGAATTATAATTTATATATTCATTTTCTTTCATGCATATATCCTTTTTGTAAATTATTTGTCATCATCAAAAAGGGGGAGATTATTGGCCTTCTTGTTTTGATGATGATTTAACAAATAATTTACATCTAATGTTGTTTATCTAGTATTTGTATATTTCTATTTATTGCAGACAAATAACGAGTTGGAGGATGGATGGAATTACGCTTTAATGATCATATCCAATGGAGGTTGAAGGAATCGTAGAGTGAAGCTACGCTATTCAAGGTAAAGATTCAAGTTCATGCTTCATCCGCAAGTGTACCAAGATAGAGCTTCATTGAAGATCACAAGCTTGGGTATATTTAGTTTAGGTTTATATTATGTGTGTTAGTACTTTAAGCTCAATCATATGCACACATACATGTTTTGGTTTTGTATATATATAGTTATATATATACATATATATACATATATGTTTTGGTTTGATAGGATTCAAGTTTTACTATGAAACAATTGAATACAAATTGAAAATATATTTTTTATTTCATACTTATATGCATATATATGATTTCATCAATATCAATTTTATTTAGTTCAATAAAATCATGTTTTAGTGCATTATATGTGTATTTTGATAAAATACTATATCCATTGTTTATAGACTTCATAACAATAGCTTACATCTCTCTTCAAGTCTATAAAATCATTTTGTATTGTTTCAAAACATGGTTTAGCCAAAATATCAAAATTCATATGTTCACATTTTTATGTTTTGGACTATTTTGTAAAATGATGATATTTTACATTTGGGAGGTCCTTTCTAAAAACCAGTTTTTGTAGCATGTGTATTATCATGTCTATAATCATTTTCCAAAGTTTTATATTTTTTTAGAATTTATTTGATATTTTTAAACAGGGTTTTAAATTAAAAAAACTTCTTACAAAATTATCATTTTCATAAATCAGTTTGCGGTCGACCGTTACAGTCGACCGCGCCCGTATCTTTTCCTGAGTGGGCAGCAGCAACTTTCGCGGTCGACCGTCAGCTCGAAAATTCCCACGATCGACCGTGGCGGTTGACCGTCAAAGTTTCTAGAATTTTCTGATCTTCGAAAGTGGCTTGCGGTCGACCGCGAGTTTCCTACGGTCGACCGCCGCACTGTCTTTTCATTCCCAATGGCTATATTCCTGTAGCCATTGTTTGGGGCTTTTTGGTCTTTTGTTTGGGGGTTTTGGCTGAGATTTTGGGAGGCGATATATACCCCATTGCTCTCATCTTCCAAACAAACCTAAGAAGTCTTTAAACAAGAGTTTAACAAGGGTTTAAGTTTGTTTTAAGTTTGGTTTTAAGTTTGTTTAAGGGCTTGGTTTGTGAAGAATTCCACAAGAGGAAGTGGAGATCAATTCAATGATATTTGAGCTTCAATCCATCTCTCTCTCTCTCTCTCTCTCTCTCTCTCTCTCTCTCTCTCTCTCTTGTCATTTATTGGAGAAGTTCTCTAAACTCTATCTAGCTTTACATTTTGTATTGTTTGATTATCATTCTATTAAGATAGTATTTATATTTGAGTTTAGTTTGATTTGATTTGATTTCACTCATTGTTTACACACACCCACTTGAGCTTATTGTATTTTCATACATAGTATATTTAGAAAGGTGAGAGTTGTAATATTAAGTGTGAGCCTACATTGAGTTCTCATCTATTGTAGAGAATAAATTATTTGTTATATTGTGAGATTGTAAGGTTTTCGGTGAGCTAGAAAACCGAGTGTGTTGTTGTAAAGTTTTTGGTGAGCTAGAAAATCGAGTGAGAGTGTGAGGTGTGAACGTTGTTTGGTGAGCATTGAAAACTAATATTGTGAGGTGTAAACATTATTCGGGTAAGCATAGAAAACTCGGTTGTGATAGTGGATTTCTCCCCGGGAGTGGGGAGCGGAGACGTAGGACGGAAGGTCCGAACTCTGTGATCATTTGAGTGTGTTTGAGTTTGTCATTGGCGCATTTGTTTTTGCATTTATCTTATATCGCCAATTGCCTTTTACTCTTGTATATTTTGCCCTATCATATTTGTAGTATGTTTATTTCACCCTTATGTTAGTTTATATATCCTTGCATATATTTTAATCGTATAGAATATATCTCATTATTCATATTGATTATCCTAACTCACATATCTTGTTGTATTTTATACCTCTTTGCTAGCATAATTTGTTAATTAGTTTTAATTGGTATAAAATCTGATTAGATTAGCATAAGATCCTAATCACCCCCCTCTAGGGTCTGACAATCTTAAGTTGGGCCCAAGAGTCACACCAAGTGCGTACTTGAATCCTATGAAATCTAATTTATAGAGTAATGTGTATGATTGATACACATATACCGGATACACATAAATAGTTATATGTATCGGTAAAATCAGAATGCTATGTGCTAAAGAAATGAATTCCAATATTTTCCCCATAAAGTTAACTTTTAGTCAACTGGTTGATTTTTTGGTCAACAGTTGACTTTTGGTCAACTCATTGACTTTTTGGTCACATGATGACTTATTAGTTAATGATTGAAAAATTACGAAATACCGTATTGATGTGGTATTTTTATTTATGAAATGCGCACTTCATTATACCTTGATTAATGAGTCATGAGATGAGTCATTAAGGTGGTATGGTTTGGGAATATGGTTTTAGCACATAGTTTTGATTCTTCATGATTCATTGCATGACTCATGAGATGATTCATTGCATGACTCATGAGAGAATCATTTTTTTGATGACTCAAAGTGTGACTCATAGGATGAGTCATTCATGTCATGACATATTCTTCCTTTAAATATGAGCTCTCTTTCTTCTTTCATTGTTAATGAAAAATGAAATAAATGGTTTATTCATAGTTGCTTTCCATAAAAGAAAAGAAGAGAGATCTACCTCTTACTAAACTCTAGTAATCTTTGAGTAAGAGGAAGTAGTAGGATTTTAAAGTACCCTGGGTAGATATCTTGCCTTGTGTCTCAAGAAGACTCCGATTTTATCAAGCTCACTTGAAGACTTGGAGATCCACTACGAAGAAATTTACTACTACAAGGAGCAAGAGCTAGGGATTGTTCGATCTTCTATCGAATCATGCTTCGAAAGTATGACTTTCTAACTCTTGTTTGCTCTCTTTAATATAGTGATCACATTAGATTTAATTAGGATGGTCCTAGCTTATTTTTCATGCTCTCTACATGCTTAGTATTATTATACATACAGTCTTCCATTGCGTATTTTGCATGTAATTAGCACGAATTTCCAACAAGTTCTTCACCGTAAAAAGAACAAAAACCCACATATTCAACATTGTGATAGGTTGTTATTCATAACACCATAATCCGTGCCTCACATGCATGGAGAATTTTATCCCGAATCCTAAGTAGTGATAAGTCAATGCCTAACACGTATTGCCGGTTTAGTCTTTCACCGATTAAAAAGACACCAGAATCCGAGTCTGGGAACTTTTATCCCGAAGCCTAAATAAGGATAAGTTAGCGCCTAACACACGTTGCCGGTTAGTTCTTGACCGTAAAAAAACAAAAACCCACATATTCAACATTATGGCAGGTTATTATTCATAACACCATAATCTGTGCCTCACACGCACGAAGAATTTTATCCCGAATTCTAAGAAGGGATAAGTCTACGCCTAACACGCATTGTCGGTTTAGTCTTTCACCGATTGAAAAAGACACCAGAATCCAAGTCTGGGGACTTTTATCCCAAAGCCTAAGTAGGGATAAGTTAGCGCCTAACACTCGTTGTTAGTTAGTCCTTAATCGTAAAAAGGACAAAAGCCCACATATTAAACATTGCGGCAGGTTGTTATTAATAACACCATAGTCTGTGCCTTACACATATGGGGAATTTTATCTCGAATCCTAAGAAGGGATAAGTCAACGCCTAACACACGTTGCCGATTAGTCTTTGACCGTAAAAAGGACGAAAGCCCACATATTCGACATTGTGGCATGTGGTTATTCATAACTGTTGGCCTTCTTGTTTTAATGATATTTAATAAATAATTTACCACTAATATTGTTTGTCTAGTATTTGTGTTTTCGTATTTATTCTAGGCAAACAACAAGTTGGAGGATGGATGGAATTGCGCTTCAACGATCATATCCAAAGGAGGTTGGTGGAATGTCGGTGAAGCTTATACAATTCAAGTTAAAGATCAAGTTCAAGCTTCATCCGTGAGATTACCAAGAAGAGCATATTGAAGACCAATCAAGCTTGGTAAATTAGTTTAGGGCTTATATTATGTGTGTTAATACTTCAAGCTCAATATCACACACACACGTTTGGTTTGGTTTATCGTCGTTTTGGATTATAAACTTAACGACATTATTTTATATCTTTTATAAAGTTTGTAAATCTATTGGAAAGATTTCAAAACTTTGTTGAAACTCATTTTGTCAAGATCAAGCTTCTACAAGTCTATACTTATGTGATTTTGCAAAATAATGAGATTCCACAATTGGGAAATGCAAATTGGAAAATTATTTTTTGTAACATGTTCAAAATCACATTTTCAAACATTTCCCAAAGTTTCATCAAGTTTGAAATTGATTTGTTATGTTTAATTGAATTTACAAAATCATGTTTTTGTTCGTGCACATGTTCGTGCATGTTTTACAAAACAGATGAGTTTTCATAAATGGGAAGTGGTATTCAAGAAATTCTTTCTTTGACATGTTCATCTAAATGTTTAGAAACTTCCCTCAAATTTTACTATTTTTAGAGTTGATTTGCTATGCCCAATTGATTTTACAAAATCGTGTATGTCAGCAGTTTTTTAGAAACTGTAAATCTGTGTTCAAATATTTATTTTTCTCAACTGGGAAATGATTTTTTAGAAATTATTTCTCTAACATGTTAGTCTACATGTCTAGAACCTTCCCACAAAATTTTATAATTTTTAGAGCTGAGTTACTATTTTTAATTGATTTTACAAAATTAATATGCAGTGCTACAGTACCCGCGGTCGACCGCCACGGTCGACCGCCAAACTCTCTGGAGGTTGGTTACTGTAGCTAACGGCTATATTTTTCAGATTTATATATATCCGTTATTTTGTCTTTTTGCTTGGTTTTCTTGGGTTTTTGGGCTTGTTTCATGAGCCTATATATACTCCATGCCCTCATACTTCTAAGGGCACTTAAGAAATATTTTAAACAAGTTTAAAGAGTTTTAAACAATGGTTTAAGTGTTATTTTAGTATTTATTTGGTTTGAATATTGTTTTCACAAGTGAAGGAGATCATCTTCTTGTTTGGGCTCCAATCTTCATCTCTCCATCTTGTCATCTATTGAAGAAGTTTTCTAAACTCTATCTAGCTTTACATTTGCTTAGTTATTTGATTATCTTTCTTTAAAGATAGTTTTTATATTGAGTTTAGATTTGATTTTACTCATTGTTACACACACCCACTTGAGCTTATTGTATTTGTATACATAGTATATTAGGGTTGTGAGAGATTATAATATTAAGTTGTGCTTAATTGAGTTCTCCCCTTGTATGAGAGAACAAATCATTTATTGTTTCATTGTGAGATTGTAAGGTTTTCGGTGAGCTAGAAAACCGAGTGTGTTGTGAAGTTTTCGGTGAACTAAAAAACCGAGTGTGAGGAGTAACGCTGATCAGTGAGCGTTGAAAACCGACACTGTGAGGTGTAAACGTTATTCGGGTGAGCGTAGAAAACCCGGTTGTGATAGTGGATTTCTCCCCGGGAGTGGGGAGCGGAGACGTAGGACGGAAGGTCCGAACTCCGTGATCATATTGCTTGTTTGAGTTTGTCTTTGGCGTATTTGCTTTTGCGTTTATCTTAAATCGCCAATTGTGCATTGCTCATTTATTTCATCCACTATCTAGTTCATGTTGTTTACCCTTGTGTTAGTTTACATATCCTTGCATATATCATATTGCTAGGATATATCATCTTGTGTTAGTTTACATATCCTTACACATATCTTATTGTATATCCTTGCATATAAATTTCATCATATAGGATATATCTCATTGTTCATATTGCTTATCCTAGCTTATATAGTTGTTATATTTCATACTTGCTAGGATAACTTATTAATTAGTTTTAATTGGTATTTAATCGGATTAGATTAGCATAAGACCCTAATCACCCTCCTTCTAGGGTCTAATAATAACGCCAACATCCATGCCTCACACGCGTGGGGAATTTTATCCCGAATCCTGAGTAGGGATAAGTCAACGCCTAACACGCGTTGTCGGTTTAGTCTTTCACCGATTGAAGAAGACACCAGAATAAAAGTATGGGGACTTTTATCCTGAATCCTAAGAAGGGATAAGTCAACGCCTAACACGCGTTGTCGGGTAGTCTATTCCCGTAAGAAAGACGAAGTCTACGTATTCAATATCGTAGCACTAAAAGAGTTAACTCTTTTAGCATAACGTCACACGTGGAACGGACTTAAACAATCCGTATGCAAGCCCGATTCAAATGGTAATCTGTACAGGCATGTCAAATCCGTTGATGGCTGAGGATTTGCCAAAAATCCTGAGTCTGCATATGATACATGCGCCGGGTAGTCTATTCCCATTAGAAAGATGAAGTCTACATATTCAATATCGTAGCACTAAAAGAATTAACTCTTTTAGCATAACGTTACATGCGGATGGACTTAAACAATCCGCATGCTAGTCCGACTCAAACACTAGTCGGTAAAGGCTCATCAAACTCGTTGATGGCTGAGCGTTTGCCAAAAATCCTATACATGTGAGAGTCATTGACGCACCAGCTTCATTAGTTGGTCTTATGACTTGAGCATCAAACAACTTCAGGATAAGATCCATACCTACAGATGAATCAGCTTTAATTAGTTGAAACTACCACGTGTTGCAATGAAAGTCAACGCCGGTCAATGCGTTACGATGAAAAGTCAACGCGGGGAGATCCGAAACCCTAAGATCAACGTCGGTCAATACGTAACCCTAGGTCAACGTCGGTCAATGCATAACCTTAGGTCAACGCTGGTTAATGTGTTGCGATGAAAAGTTAACGCGGGACGATCCAAAACCCTAAGATCAACACCGATCAACACGTAATCCTAGGTCAACGCTGGTCAACGTATTGCGATAAAAAGTCAACACGAGGCAATCCAAAACCCTAAGGTCAACGCCAGTCAACGCGTAATCCTAGGTTAATGCTAGTTAACGTGTTGTGATGAAGGTCAACACTAGTCAACATGTTATGACGAAGGTCAACGCCAGCCAACGTGTTGCGATGAGAAGTCAACGTGTTGCGATAAAAAGTCAATGCCGGTCAACGTGTAACCCTAGATCAATGCCAGTCAACGTGTAACCCTAGGTCAATGCAAGTCAATGCATTTCCGATGAAGATAATCAGTTCAAAGTCAACTCGATGATATGAGCCAAAATCAACTCACCAGTTTTGATTCGAGACTTCGACGACGGCCAAACGATAAAGGCAACGCCGAAACAACTTTGGTTATTCATTAAGATATTGAATAGACTAAAAGTCAAAGAAGTCAAGAGTCAAAGATAACTACAGGTCCTTTAACACTGACTGAAGGTTGGACCGATCATATCCAAAGTATTTCAGGCTCATTTATAAAAGAAACGAGACTAAAACACTTTGGAGGGGGTATCTGTAGGCATCAAAAATTACCTATAGGTCTCTGCACGCGGCTCGAGATAGAGAGAAGATGATGAATATCACTATTCGAGTTACAGAAGCCCATGTGACAATGACAAACACACAAAGTGAGTCGATGGACCATACGAAGCAACGGAACATCGGAATTATGGAAACACGAACTGATCGGGAGCCCCGCATCGCTTACGAAAGGCGAAGCGCCCCTCATATCTTATTTATTCCACATATGATTCAATTATGGGAGCTTGTAGATCTCCTCGTTAGCTTTCCAATGTATCTTGAACCACACAATTTTGAGTTCAGACGATAAAGATACGGTAAAAACAAACAGAACATGCGAATCAAAGTTCAGGCCAAAGTTGGCCGAGACACCAAGAGGTGTCTCGGCCCAAGCTTGGCCGAGACACCTACGGGTGTCCGTAGACCCGAAAAACTAAATTTTAATAGTTTAAAGCTATTTTTTGATCGTTAACCGTCTGGATCTATTTCAACTGATAGAATATCATCCAAGAACGTGGTTAAGTGGTTATAACTGAAGATAAGAGTGAATCGATCGTTCTTATCCGAACACAGGGCTCCTGAAGCCTATAAATACAACCCCAGGGCCTTCATTTTTTTAGATCTGGAATTGTCGAGCATTGGCAAAGCCCTACTGAATTGAGGACTGAAGAGCCACGAATTTTAGAGAGGAGGAGGAGACTTTAGTGAATTCTTCAGCATAAATAAGAGGAGTTCGTCAGATCTATAACCCGGTTCTTTGCCTTGAGATTACCCCGTTGTGGTGATCTCAAGAAGAGTGATTATCTCGTTGTTGCTAAGATAATTGCTTCGGTTTCTTGATTCCTTCGCGAATCAATGAAGCTCTGGATCTGATCTGATCGTTTGGTGGTCCACGGATATCAACGTCCCCGTCACAGGCCAAGATCTAACGCAAGTAGCGGGCGATAAAAACCCGTTGTGCTGTTTGACGAGAGTTGTACTTTTTTGTTTTTTATTATGTAAGGGTCTTATAAAAAGACTATCTTTTTTGTTGTGATTGTAATGATTAAAGTTGTAATAACTACATCAATGAAGACATCAACTTTCTCCCCAAACAAGTACAATGATAATCAAACAAGTATATAAATATAAAACTAGAGTTTGAGTTTAGAAAACTTCTCCAATGAATAATAAGAGAGAGAAAGAGAGAGATGAGTTGAATGCCCTAACACCAAAGAATGATCTCCTTAAGCTCTTGTGAAAATTTCTTCACAAACAAACTCTTAAACAAACTTAAAAACAAACTTTAAACTCTTGT
>BQKN01023473.1:0-11729 GCA_022839385.1 Asparagus kiusianus
CTGAAACCCTAAGGTGGACGCCGGTCAACGCGTAGCCTTAGGTCAACGCCGGACAGCGCGTTGCGACAAAAGTCAACACACGGCAACGAAAGTCAACACGTGATGACAAAAGTCAACCTAAGTGGTTCTGAAACCCTAAGGTGGACGCCGGTCAACGCGTAACCTTAGGTCAACGTCATTCAGCGCGTTGCAACAAAAGTCAACCAAAACCCTCAAGTCAACATGATGTGACGGGGATAGCAAGTTCGAAAGTCAACTCAATGACACGAGCCAAAACTCAACTCACCAGCTGTAGACTCAAGACTCCGACGACGGCCAGGCGATAAACGCAGCGCCGGAACAACTTCGGATATTCGACAAAGCACCGAATAAACCGAAGATCGAAGGAGCCGAGAGTTGAAGCGAACCACAGGTCCCTTAGGCCGACTGAAGGCTGGACCAATCATATCCAAAGTATTCCGGTCTCTTCTATAAAAGACACGAGTCCGAAACACTTTGGAGGGGGTATCTGTAGGCATCGAAAATTGCCGATAGGTCCCCACTCACAGCTCGGTGTTAACGATCGACGATCGAACGACGCTACCCAGTTCACAAGAGCTCAAATGACACCGGTGAGCGATTGAAGCAAACCGACGGATTACGTGAGCCGACAGAATGTCAGAATCACGGGGATATGGGTTGACCGAAAACCCCGCGACCACCGCAATTGGGCCAACGCCCGCCGTGTCCCGATCATCCTACTGATAATCCAACCATCGGGGCCTACAGAGCTCGCCGTCACGATTCCAACGCATCCGAAATCACTCAAATCCGAGTTCGGACGAAAAGTCAACGGCGAGTCAACGGCAGGACAACGGCAGAACAACGGCACAGCCTCGGACTGCGTTGAGACACCCAAATGGGCCTCGGCAGGCCCGAGACACCCGAGGGGTGTCTTGGCAAAGCCAAGACACCCTAGGGGTGTCTCGGCCATGGCCGAGACACCCCAAGGGGGGTGTCTCGGCCATGGCCGCCAAGAGCCGAGACACCCCCTAGGGGGTGTCCTCAAGGCAGCCCCCTACCCCCTCATTTGCCTATAAATAGAGGCCCTTAGCCTCCATTCTCTGGGCTCCTGATTTTGCACTCGATTCAAGGCTGAATTATCTTAGCCAAGGATCGTTCTGCAAGAGAGCGGCGAAGCCCTGCCGGAGTGAGGAGTCAAAGTCTGCAGGAGAGCGGCGAAGCCCTGCCGGATCGAAGAGCGAGAGGTCTTCATCTTTTCCTTCATTCACCCCCCTTCTGTCCTTGGTGTTGCCCTTCGCAGGCGACACTGAGAAGAGCTATTATCTCGTTTAACCGAGATATACGCTTTAAACTTCCAAGATCTCACGCGGATCGACGAAGTTCTGCTTCTATATCCCACGCGGATAGACGAAGCTCTGCCGGATTTTCCCGGAAGGATCTTGAAGAGTCGGCGGTCCACGGATATCGACATCCCCGTCACAGGCCAACAACCCACGCAAGCGAGACCGTACCAAACCGGGCTCTCGTGTTTATTTTCGTTTAAGTTGTAACCCCTTTGTTTTCATTTTATACTGTTGTAACGCTCAAAGTTGTAACAGATCTCAAAAAGAGAACATCAATGAAAACAGCAACTTTTACCGGAAACACCCGCGTCACAAAAACCACAACGCCAAGGTCACAGCCACGTTTCAAGTCAAAACACCGATGTCAGACCCGCGTCGCAAAAACCACAACGCCAAGGTCACAGCCGCGTTTCAAGTCAAAACGCCGATGTCAGACCCGCGATGCAAAAAACTGAACGCTTAGGTCACACCCGTGTTCCAAATTCAACATGTAAGGGTGAGACCCGCGTCTCAAGTTTAAAATGCAGGGCCCACCCCCACATTCTAGAAGCAGGATTATGGCACATACCTTTACACAGGTCCTACGTGGCAAATCCCTTCAACCAAGATGTTTCCTAAGCGAGTGCAGAGAACAAATCCTTTACGACAAGGAATCAACAGCTCCAGGATCAGAGTTGAGATCCAAAGTATTCCGAAAATTCATCCCAGTCAACCGCAAACTTTTGAATACTTTAGAGGGGGTTTTATAGGTTGTCTAAAAATCACAATAGATAGCTTATCCCCCATCAAACACCGATGATGGAAGTTACAATCTGACGACTTTCAGAAGGCTACAATTTGATGACTTTCACGTAGATCGCTGAAGGTTACAATCTGACGACCTTCACGACAACCGATGAGAGCTCTAGTTCAACAGCATTCACAATTAACATCGGGAGTTACAATCTGACGACTCTCATATTCTCAAGGAGCCAAGACGAAGATTACAAGACAATGATCTTTGTAACGCTATGACAAAATAGATTACTTGGTGATAATCTCTTTAAGACAAGACGCGGAGGTCTTCCCCGTGTGTCAACAGTAAAACGCCAGGGTCGAACCCACGTTACAACATCAAAACGCTGGAGTCGGACCCGCGTTACAACATCAAAACGCGAGGGTCGAACCCACGTTACAACATCAAAACGCTGGGGTCGAACCCACGTTACAACATCAAAACACTAGAGTCGGACCCGCGTTACAACATTAAAATGCTAGGGCCGGACACGCATTTTTCAACACCCAGCGGGTACCCAACTCTGCGTCTCCAGTCTAAAATGCGGAGTTAAGTTCCTGAACGCCAACGTGGGCGTTTGACTCGTTCAAGCAAGAGCTGAACGGTTGCAGGAACCGTTTTCCCTCTACGATCTGAGGGATTTCCGCCCCACTTGGGAGCGGATTAAGGGGGCGGTTACACCCCTCTCGACCCCATTATGGAGAGAATTAAGAGGGCGGTTACACCCCTTAATTCCCTATAAATATGGATAAACTCAACTGAGTTCAGGCTGGCACATTCGGATCTGGGACTTGGCAGCAGAAGAGATCCTTGGAGCATTTTCTGGAGCTTGGGAGATCTGCAACAAGGGCTTCTTCATTCTTGGCTTATCAATCGAACTTTCAGTTCAAATCAACTCTTTTTCAAGAGTTTAAACTCATTCAGAGTTATCAACTCGTTCAGAGTTCTAAAACTTACCACGCAAGTTCTCCACAACGTCAAATCGTGAGGAGGTGATATCGTTCCAGTAAATCAAGACGTCGGATCATCAACGGAGAGCAAATTCGACGCAAGCAATCGAAGGAGGCACTCCATCGCCACCATGAAGAACCCAGATTTAAACAAAGGGGAGAACCAAGTTCGTTCTCCTCTCTTTTGTAATCGAATTGTAACCGAGATTAAAGGAATCTAAGTCAAATTTCTTTTATTATCTTTATTGCAATTTTCCAACATACACAAGCTAGGTTCCTACTACCCGACTACCAACAAATTCTCTACAACCAGTTCGAGCAATGCCATCAAGGACTCAAATCAGTAAGCGCCTATACTAAAGAGTTCTTCCGTCTTACTTCTCATTGTGATTTGTCTATGAGCAAGGAACAACTCACGGCAAAGTATATAGGTGGTTTGAAGTATTCAATTCAAGATAAGGTGGCCATCCACAACGTGCTCTCTGTGGACGAAGCCTATAACATGGCTCTCAATGTGAAAAGATTGGCCTTCAAGACACCACCTTTCTGGCGAACCGATCAGGGAAGTTCGGCCGACAAGGCAAGAGGTGAGTCGGCAGGGCTAAGGATGACTGATTGGTCTAATCCTTCACAATCAGCTAAGCGGTCGACAAATCAATCACCGTCCTAGACCGTCCTAGACGACTCAATCAAATCAGTATGCCAAGCTGACTGTAGGGAAGTGTTTTCGATGTCTCCAACCAGAGCATAAATCCAATGAGTGCCCGCAATAGCGGAAGGTCAATCTAGCGGATTATGAAGAGGCAGAAGATGGACACACAACATCTGACAAAGAGTATGAGGAAGAGGTTGTCGAGGTTGAGGGAGATAACGTGTCGTGTGTTATTCAACAACTCGTGGGCGCATTCAACAACTCCTGTGCACCCAGAAGACTCTAGATTCATCACAATGACATCAAATCTTCTTTTCTAGGTATTCAGTCAATAACATGGTGTGCACCCTCATAATTGACAATGGAAGCTGTGAGATTATAGTGTCAAAGGCCTTGTGGATCACTTGAAATTATCGACCGAGACCAAGCATGTGCCTTGTACCATCGGATGGATTAAGAAGGGTCCCTCCATGAAGGTGACCGAAGTATGTTGCATGCCACTATCACTAGGCAAGACTTATAGCGATTTTGTTGCTTATGATGTTATGGATATGAACGTGTGCCATTTATTGTTGGGATGGCCGTGGCAGTATGATGTTGACGCTAAGCATGGCAGCAAGAAAAACGAGTACTCTTTAGTATGGATGAACAAGAAGATCATTTTACCACTAATTCTACCCTCCCCAAAGAACCCAAAGGATCAAAAATCCAAGCGTATTTCTCTTTGCAACAAGGGAGAGTTTCTGGCCGAGTCAAAAGAGTTGAAGCAGAGGTTTGCCTTAGTAGTGAAGGAGGAATTGAAGACGCCCATGGAGGTTCCAGAGAAGATGAAGTCGCTACTTAAGGAGTTCGAAGTATTGATTCCTGAAGAGCTGTCAGCGGGTCTTCCTCCCATGAGGGATATTCAGTACCACATTGATTTCATTCCGGATTCAGTGCTTCCTAATTTCCCTCATTATCGCATGAACCTACAGGGGAAGAAGATTCCCAGGACGTTATTGAGGGAAAAGATAGTTCGAGACTTACATGGTGGTGGGCTTAGTGGACACTTTGGGCAAGACAAGACTTTTTTGAGTCTTGAAGAGAGATACTATTGGCCAAGTTTGAGGAAGGATGTGGCGACACTTGTGAGGAGTTGTCAAGTGTGCCAAGTTGTAAAGGGGAAAGTGCAGAATACTGGTTTATATACTCCTCTACATGTACCCAAGGATATATGGGAAGATTTGAGTATGGACTTTGTGTTGAGACTTCCCCGAACACAAAGAGGCGTGAATTTAGTCTTTGTGATAGTGGATCGATTTTCTAAGATGGCTCACTTCATCCCGTGCCGCAAGACTTCGGATGCACCACATGTTGTATGACTATTCTTTCAAGAAGTAGTTCGGCTACATGGTGTTCCTAGTTTGATTGTTTTGAATAGGGATACTAGGTTCTTAGCGGCTTTTTGGACTACTTTATGGCGACAATTTGACACTTCATTAAAGTATTCTAGTATAGCCCACCCTCAAACGGATGGACAAATGGAAGTGGTCAATCGGACTTTGGGGAACTTGATTCGATGCATATGTGGAGAGAAGCCAAAGATGTGAGATCAAGCTATACCTCAAGCTGAATTCGCCTACAACTTGACTGTTCATAGTTCCACAGGTATGTCTCCTTTTTCCATTATTTACAGGAAGACCCCTCGACATCTCTAAGATTTGTTGAAGTTGTCGACAAGTAGCAAGTTCAGCAAGGCAGCAAGTTCAATGGCCGAGAATACTTTCAACGTTCAGGATGAAGTACGTACAAAGCTTAAGAAGGCTAATGCAAAGTTCAAGGCGCGAGTAGACAAGAAAATGCGACTCAAGGTGTTTAATGAAGGAGACATGGTGATGGTCTACTTACGGAAAGAACAGATGTCGGCTGGAACATACAGCAAGCTTAAACTAAAAAGATATGGACCATTCAAGGTTCTTAAAAAGATCAATGACAATGTATATGTTGTGGATCTTCCAGAAGGAATGGCTATGTCTAAGACATTCAACATGGCGGGTATTTCTAACTATCATCCTTCAATCGAGTTGTATTCAAGTGATGCGAATTCAGAGACGAGTTCTTATAAAGAAGGAGGGACAGATACAGGAGATCTATACGACCGAGACGACATCAGCGGATGATGACTTGACTTCTCAACTCGAGTCGAGTCGACAGTCGAGACGATTAAATAAATGGACGAGACTCAACTCGACTCAAACTAGCCTAGATGAACAGATGACGCGATGAGTCGAGATGATGACTCAAGTCAAAGCAACCCAGTCGAGACCCTAGTTAACAGGATAAGACCCTAACCAAGACCCCAATCGACCGGACGGAACTGTTAGCCCTTATGTTTTGATGATGTTTTTACAACCACCATTATCGGTACTAATAGCTTATTGAGTGTAAATGTAGTAAATTTATTTATCAAGCATGTTAGTGCCACAAATGGAGGATTGGATGGAATATGCGCTACAACGATGATATCCAAAGGAGGAGGAGGCATAGTGATGAAACAATGTTAATTCAAGAACAACAAATTCATATAGAAGCTTCATCCATATCAAGCTATATCAAGACTCAAGAATTGTATTCTATGTGAGGATATTAGCTAGTTTTTATTTTCTCTCTAGTGCTAGAATGTAGGCAAAGAGTTATCAATTACACTTGAAGCTATTGGGATATCACACACACGTTTTCATACTTATGTTTTTAAGCGTTTTTCATAAAACACTATTTCTTACAAGTATGAGGACTTATTTGTAAAATTCCTTTTCTAAACAATTTGTCTTTAGCATTAAAAATATTTTACAAAGTTTCATAATTTTTAGAAGTCAAATGAATATTTTACAAATTGTTTAAGTGTGTCGAAAATAGTTTTTTGGAATGTATCAAAATGCGGTCGACCGGACCGGTCGACCGCACCTATGTTCATTCCTTAGTGGGCAGCAGAGAGTTTGTTGGTCGACCGATGCGGTCGACCGAGAGCTCGATTTTTCTATCGGTCGACTGCACCGGTCGACCGATGAAGTCTCTGGTTGTTTTCTCGTTTTCAGACCAGGCTCGCGGTCGACCGAAAATTCTGTCGGTCGACCGAAAGTCCTGTCGGTCAACCGATGGTTCTTTTTTCAACGGTCGTTTGCCTAGGTTCCTATGCTAACTGTACACGATCTTTGGCACAGTCTGTTTGAAGATTATTTCCTCTTTGAGAAGATTAGGTTATGATTTTGAAATGAGTGGTTTCTCCTATTTAAACCCATACCCTTCTTCTTCCTCAGTGCCCTAACTTTTGTAAAAACCAGAGACACTGTTTTTCTCTTGAGCAATATTTTCAAAACCTATTTTCTCTGAGTTTTTTGTGTGTGTTCACTTCCCAGCTTCAGTGTACTCTTTCTCTTTGTCATAGGGACTTTGTAAAGAGAAAGTCTTACACCATTTCTACTATCTTGTGAGTGTGATCTTGTGTAGATCAACTGTGAGGGAGTGTGATCTAGTGAGATCAACTGTGTAGTGTGAGATCGTGAGGGGATCGCTGCGTAGACGAAGTTCCAGCTTCCAAACCGGGTTGTGTAGTGGATTTCTCCTCGAGAGTGGGGAACAAAGACGTAGGTCAGCGGACCGAACCTCGTTAACACATCGCGCGTCAAAGGATAACGATTCCTAACTCTATCTCCTCTACTTTGATTACATTAGAATATTGTGGTTTGCTTGTCTTAATTTTTATTGCATAATTATAGCCTCTTGACCCTAATCCCCCCCATCTAGGGTCCAACAATTGGTATCAGAGCTTTGGTCTCTATATTAATTTTTGGTTTAACCACCTTAGAGAAAAGATCTAATGGAGGCTTCTTTGAATATGCATATGTTAGAAGGACAATCGACCACTAGACCATCACTCTTCACCGGGAGTAACTTTGCTTATTGGAAGGCTAGGATGAGAATTTACCTTCGTTGCATTGATCTTGACATCCTAGAGCTCATAGAAAAGAAATATGTAGAGAAGTCCAAAGTCGGGAACATGACCGATAGAGAAAGGCACCAAGCCAATCTCAATGCTAAGGCCGCCTTAATTTGTGGTCTTTCCCCCAATGAATATAATAGAGTTTCCACGTGTGCAACCACATACAAAATTTGGGTAAAATTATGTATCACACATGAAGGAACCCCCCAAGTTAAGGAATCTAAGATTAGTGGGTTTATGCATGATTATGAGTTGTTTAAAATGCTTCGTAATGAATCCATTGATGCTATGTTTTCTCGTTTTACTAATATCATCAATGAATTACATGGTCTTGACAAGCAATTGTCTATTCAAGAGATGAACTACAAGATACTTTGCTCTTTGACTCCGGCATGGGAGCCCAAAGCTACGGCCATTGAGGAAGCTCATGACCTTACCACTCTAGCTCTCGATAGCCTCATCGGAAAGCTCAAGGTCCATGAGAAGAAGCTCAAGGGGAAGGAGAAGGAGGAAGTGCCATCATGGGAAGTTGAGGATCCATCACCAAAGTTGAAGACCATAGCTCTCAAAGGAGCTAGTGATAACTCCTCTTCATCATCGGATAGTGAAGTTGATTTTTCTAGAGAAGTGGCTCATCTCTCTAGAAGAATCTCTAGACTCATAAAAATGAATAAGAAATTTAACCCCCGATCTAACAACAAATTTTCCTCACGTGTAGGTAAATGTTTTGAGTGCAATGAACCGAGACACATCACTAAGGATTGCCCCAAACTCAAGGAAAAGTACATGAAGTACAAGAAGAAGAAGGCTATGTATGCCGGATGGGAAGAATTCGAACCAAGTGATTCGGATAGTGATGAAGAAGGAGCCAAATTTGCTCTTCATGACCCCAACATTTGTTTCATGGCACATGAACATGAGGTAATATCCGAGACCGAAAGTGAATCTTTCTACATGCAATGTGACATAGCTACGGCTTTAGAAGAATTGAACCTTGAATTTAAAAGAATGTCTAAAGAATACTCTTCTTTTAAAATGTTGTATTCTTCTTGTGATATTAAGCTAGAACAATTAACAACCTCTCTTGCACTAAAAGATGAATTGTTAGGAGATCTCGATTTCGAGAATAAGCAATTAAGATCAAAGATTAAAAGACTAGAAATTGAGAGTTGTAGGACTAGACCCACTCATGCTTATGCTAACTATGATTACCATGGTAGAAATAGGTTTCATGGTTCTCACACCCATACATACAAAAGAAATTTTGTGTGCACATATTGTATGAAACATGGACACATTTCTACTCATTGTAGGATTAAAGACAACCATAATTTTTATGAAATGATATGGGTATCCAAAGGTACCAAGACTACTAACCATCAAGGACCCAAGACTTGGGTACCTAAAGCTACTACATCTTCATCTTCATCTTTTGTAGGGAACATCACGGCAACGACGTAAGGAGATGTGGTACCTTGATAGTGGTTGCTCACATCATATGACGGGCAACGAAGAGTTATTTACAACCCTATCAAGGATTAAAGGAGGTAGTGTCTCCTTCGGTGGTAGTGAGAAAGGTAAAATCATTGGTGTTGGTTCTATTGGTAAGAAACCCTCACCCGTTATAGAAGATGTTTATTTAGTAAATGGTTTAAATCATAATCTTCTTAGCATTAGCCAATTGAGTGATAAAGGTTTTGATATTTCTTTTAAACCGGATAAATGCATCATTAGTATGAATGGGAAAATTGTTTTTATTACTAATCACAAATCTAATGTATACATTTTTGACATGAATGAATTAGTGAATCAAGATGTGAAGTGTCTTACGGCAATTGATGAAAACCCTTGGATTTGGCACAAGAGACTTGGAGATGCTAATATGGAGTTAATATCAAAATTGTCCAAGAGAAATCTTGTAAAAGGATTACCTAGCTTGCACTTCATCAAAGATACCATATGTGAGGATTGTGCTAAAGGTAAACAAACAAAATCTTCTTTTAAATCCGTCAATGAAGTATCGACATCTAAACCTTTGTAATTACTTCATCTTGATTTGTTTGGTCCTATGCGTGTTACCTCTCTTGGAGGTAAACCCTATGTTTTGTGATTATTGATGATTTTTCTCGTTTTACATGGACAATATTTCTTGCAAAGAAAAATGATTGTTTTGAAGAATTTGCTAATCATGTCAAAAGAATTGAAAATAGAAAAGATTTGAAAGTTGTTAAAATAAGAAGTGATCATGGTGGTGAATTTCAAAATGAATTTTTCTATGACTTTTGTGCTCATCATGGTATAACTCATATGTTTTCCGCTCCTAGAACACCACAACAAAATGGTGTTGTTGAACGGAAAAATCGCACCATACAAGAGATGGCACGTACTATGCTAAACTCATTTGATTTACTAAAATATTTTTGGGCGGAAGCCGTCAATACGGCTTGCCATGTTTTAAATCGTGTTTTGATTAGACCAAAGCTTAAGAAAACTCCTTATGAACTTTTTTATGGAAAAACTTCTTTTATTGGTTATTTTTGTATTTTTGGTTGTAAATGTTTTATTTTAAATACAAAAGATCACCATGATAAATTTAACTCCAAAATTGATGTTGGTATTTTCTTGGGTTATGCACATCGAAGTAAGGCTTATAGGGTCTTCAATAAACGAAGTCTCGTTGTTGAAGAATCTATAAACGTTACTTTTGATGAGACTAATGTCGGCTCTCAAGTTGTTTTACCTAGGAAAGATGATGATGATGATGATGTTGAGGGAGGATTGGACTTTTTACAAATCAATGATACTTCCTCTATAGAAGCTCTAAAGGATGTGGATAGCTCCAATGCTCATGAATAAGTTGAACTTCCTAAAACTTGAAAATTCGCATCAAACCATCCAAAGGAATAAATTATTGGGAGCCCTTCAAAAGGAGTTGTTACTCGCTCAAAAGCTTTAAGTGAGTGTGGTAATGTTGCATTCTTATCTCATCTAGAACCTAAAAAGATTAATGATGCTTTAAATGATGAATTTTAGGTTTTGGCTATGCATGAAGAACTAAATAATTTTCAAAGAAATGATATTTGGAAATTAGTTCCTAGACCTAACAATGCTAGTGTTATTGGCACTAAATGGGTTTTTAAAAACAAACTTGATGAACATTGGCTGTTAAGCTTATGTGTTGGTTAAATTTTTTATTAATTGTTAAGATTATGCATTGATTGCTAAGATTTTTTATTAATTGTTAAGCTTATGCATTAGTTGTTAAGTTTTTTATCAATTATTAAGCTTATGCATTGGTTGTTTAGTTTATGTGTTTGTTGTTAAGCTGTTTCATGATTAACAACTGATGAATATTATTTAGCTATTTTCTCTATTCCTCCACTTTTTATTGCTAGAGGAAATACTTAACAACAAACATATAAGGTTAACAACCAACACATAAGCTTAACAACCTATAATAAAGCTTAACAATCAATGCATAAGCTTAGCAACCTACAAATAAGCTTAACAACTAACGAAAAAGCTTAACAATGCATAAGCTTAACAATTGACTGTTTGTGGAAATTTGCAGTAAAAAGACAATGAAAGAAAATTTGATTTGTATTCTCTCAAAATCGATTATAATTTGGATTCCGATTACAAAAGAGAAGAGAATGGATTTGATTCTCCCCTTTGTTTAAGACTGGGTTCTTCTTGGTAGCGATGGAGTGCTTCCTTCGATTGATCGCGTCGAACTTGCTCTCCGTTGACGATCTGACCATACTATCTCACTGGAACAATTGACTTATGTGATGAATTCGGTTTATAACTCTCGATGAGTGTAAAGAACTCGAAACGAGTTGAGAACTCTAAAGAGAGTTGTTGAGAACCGAATAACTGGTTTGATATGATTAACTTGTATTGCAAGTTAATCACGAACTCTTAAATGAGTTTCAGAACTCAGAGTGAGTTGAAACTCTGTAACAGAGTTGTTAGAACCAAAAATTCGGTTAATAGCCAAGCTGATTCTCCACTGATGAAGGGATTC
>BQKN01023489.1:0-12306 GCA_022839385.1 Asparagus kiusianus
ATATGCTATCGAGTTCTAGGTGTGAGTTGGTCAAAGTCGGTTACTCAATTCATAATAAGAGACTCAAATAACTTCTCGCCTTCAAGGCCCATGATGATCGCATCCATGGCAACTATATTATCGGGGTCCTCCGCTTCCAGGCGCTTAGCTTGGAATCTCTTAAAATACTCCCTCAAGATCTCTCCTGTTCTCTGCTTGATTTGCAACAAAAGAGCAAAGGTTGCCTTTACTTATATCTGCTAGAAAATGATGTATAGAATTTTGACTCAGTTGCTTGAAGCTGTGGATGGATTTTTTTGTCTAGTGAGTTCCACCACATCTTCATGCTACCACTGAGAGTGACAGGGAAGGATCAGTAGATGGCAAGATCACTCACTTGCTGCATGCACATTAGATTATAAAATTTTTGTGCATATTCGGCTGGATCACCTTCACCTTTGATGTGTGGGACCTTGAACTTTGGGCAGGGAGCGTTCATGATCCAATCTGCTAGAGGAGAGTTCCCTCCGATAACATCGGTGAACACATTGAACGTTCAATCATATCTGGAGGCCAAGTTGATCGTGGAAGGATCGACCTTTAGTCATTAGGGTTTGAGTCATGTAGATAGGTCTTATACATCGTGACATTGCCCACGTGGCCTAAATAGAGCTGAGGATTGAACTCTCGCCTATTATCTCCATATGATACTGGGGTTGTTGTAGTTCGATAGAAAAACAAGTATGTTGTCGATGTGTTAAGGGAGTAGCTTTTCTAGCTCGCTCTTCTAGCTCATGTCATCGAAGTTGCTCTTCGTGGGGAGGAACAACAAAGGGAGCAATACGAGCTGATGATGAGCAAGAGAGGAACGTCACCAATACGCTCTTTTGACCAAGACACTGCTCTAGAAACAGACTGAAGCTCGGTGGGATCCGCCTCAATCAAGAAGCACCAAGAGAACTGTGGGCGATGCCAAAAACCACCACTTTTCTACAAAAATACTTTTAAAAACACCTTTATTAAATATACTTTTTAGAAGTTACTTTTAAAAGGTACTTTATTAAAGTTACTTTTATAAAAATACTTTTCTAATGTTACTTTGTAGAAAGTGAGTCGGTTCAGAGTCTATAAATAGAAGGGCTTGTGTATTGTAAGGAGGTTGATGAGGAAGAATTTGATTGATGATTTCATTTGTGAGGAAAGTGAGCCACTGTTGAAGAGACTGGACCAACCATGGATTGGATTCATCCAATTTGGCTTTGGTGATATAGATGGAGTTACAACTTTCTCTGATGTTCGGAACCAAAGATCAGTCGTGATTGGCCATTTTCTCAAAAGAAGAAGAAGATGCCCCATGGTTGGTTCCAAATTGTTGATGTCAGTCAACTAATTAGGAGATCAATTATGATTTGCAGGAAGATTAGGCTCTCTTTATCCTCTTTGATGGCTGATTATGTTTGCAAATAAAGATTCATGTACATAACACTGTTAGAGGATTGGAGTTGGGTTTTGCGATAGGCCCTCCAACGCTCAAGTCAGTTATATATTAAGTAGTTTTTAAGATACTGAAATTAGAGAGTATTCTATAGTTCCCATTGTTCATACCTTCATGTAGAAGAAAGGAATCTATTTGGGGGGTGGGTACTTGGTAGTTTGACGAGATCGGTGCGGGCGGTTTGATCAAGTGGCTCTTTGCACGTGTTAATCGCGGAGCAGGAGAGTCACCCTTGCGTTTAATACGACAGTGAAAGGGAGGTTGAAGTGTTGACATCATACAAGGAGTCATAATGACTCCGGCAGGGGGGGTCATAATCACTCTGGCCATGCATTAAATGTGATGGTGACTGGGCTGTGCATCTCGGCTTGACGAAGCTGATAAGTCAATTCACCCTTCATGACATTCCGTAATGAAGCTGAGGGAGGGACGTCATTAGTCTTGGAATTTCCAACTCCTTGAGCGGATCCAGGCCTAAAAGCGTTATTCTTCTTGAGCCCGGGTCGAGAGACCGATCTGAAGACGCCTTTCGTCTCGAATCTGTCTCTAAAATAAGTCGGATGTGTACATATCCGGTCCAGGTTTCCTGACTAGGGGATAGTAAACGAGATAAACATGACACGTGTCTGCATTAGGGAGATTCATTATACTTGGGAATTTTCAGGATACAACAGTTAGTGAATTTGCTTTCATTATTTATATACGTAGCAATCACTAAGAGAAGAAACTGACAAGTTGTCATTTTTGTGGATACCAATAGTCAAAAAAAGAGTAATAAAGTGTCTCCGACCTTTCCTAATCAGCAATAATATCACAAATGACATTGCATCATATCCTTATAATATTTAACTTTATCCTCATTTACAAAATAAAAATAAAAAGTCACCAAAAGCAAATAAACAAATTTATTGAGACGTTAAAGAACAGCCGTCTATTTATTGGGGAATCTTGCAGATCAGCCCTTCTCTTTAAACGAAATTAGGGATCCTCCATCAAATTAAAATTCACAAATTACCCCAAGGAGTTAATTCACATAAATCCTTTGAACTTTGTTTATTTCATATAACTTCTCCTAAAATTCAGGGTTTCTTGCTAACTCTTCTAAATTGTATCTCTTTCTCCTTAGACTTTCTATATGTAATTTGTGAACATTTAAAATATCCTTGAGAGAAAATTTCACAAATTTTGTCATCTTTTATTTACAGACAACTTACTCCCTCTCCAAATATGTCGGATTTTTTTCTCTCAAGAAAATTTTAATTATTTTAAAGTTACATGTAGAAGACTAGTGAAAAAAGTTCAAAGTTCATACAGCTTTTGTGATGCACCCCAAAGTACTGGACGAAACGAAGTTCGGGTGAAGTATGTGCAAAACACTAAGTTTAGGGGGTTTTTGTGACATAACCCTTTTTAATTTACATTTTATCACTTTTGACCTTTGTCATCAATTCATCATCCCTTCGCTTTGCCGTTACGCTGCCCTCTTTCTCTCTCTAAATCATTACGAAACGGTATAAAAACCTTCCCACTTTCTTTCCCAACCTCCTCAACGTCAACACGAAATCTCCCATTTCTACAGCGAGAAGAGTTTCAAAAGCTTCATCAGTTTTGTTCCCAAAATACCCCCACGTAGGGTTCCGACGATGAGCAGCTCCGACGAGCAGATCTCCAAGGCCTTCTACGAGCTCTCCGCCATCCTCCTCTCGATCCTCCGCTCGCCGCCTGGATCCGGTCCTCCGCCACGGCGGATCCAGGCGGTGCCGAGATCTCCGTCCGCGAGGCGGAGCCAGATGACGCCGGCGGCGTTCGCTTCGCTCTTGCTGGGCGTTTCGTTCGCTATGATGCTCTCTGGATCGGTGACGTTCGTGATTGGGATTATGCTGATGCCTTGGGTGCTAGGGTTTGTGATGGTGTTGTATTTCGTCGGGATTGTTTCGAGCTTGTCGGCGATGCTTTGCCCTAGCTCGTGGGTGGCGGGATCCAGAACAAGTCCCAAGGAGATCCACGGTAAAAATCTCTGTTCTTGATTGAATTCGCCAAATTTGATGATTAATCTTGCTGAGCTGAGAAAAGAATTTGATCTTATATTTAGTTAAATGAAAGTAAGTTACCTACATTTTATTTTATCGATTGCTGATTGTATTGATTGTTTTGGAACGATCTGATGTTTATCTTATTTGTTTGCGTACAAGTTAATCCTTTTACTGCGTATAATTATAATTGGCGTATTCTTGTTTGATAGTAATATCAAGACATTTTTGGTAAATGAACAATAATTGTAGCATGTTACTGCTTTGTGTAGTGGAAAACTATCTTGTGTCAGAGAGTGGATACTATTTTCTTTTGTTACCTCCAAGTTGTTTGTTGAATCTAGTTGCTTGCTTGTTTATGGAATGACTTCTTTAAGTTGGAATTGTCTATCCCACGTTGATGGCAAGTGGTTATTTCTTTAATGTCTTGGTTTGCTTCTGTAAGTAAGATCTCTCAATTTGAATACCAAATTTGTGTTGCGGATAAATTCTTTACTTGTGAAGGGACCTGTCCAAAGACTTTTTGGCCTTTTCATTACCAGACTGCTTATGTGTCCTCATTCTTTGTTCTTTTGTAATGCGCGTCATTATGTTTCCTTGACTAAATTCCCCTCCTGACCTCTGATTACTAGATATCCCGCTAATCTACAAACATAACTTTGATAGTCGTATAATTGGTAAAACTGAATTATCTACCCGGGTGCTGCTTCTTAGTTTATGATAGCCCCCCTCTATCTTCATCACAGTCTGTTAAGGTTGTTTGAGGTTTCCCTAAAACGCAATAATATAGTAGTAAAGGTTGCAAGCTTGATCTTTTTCAAAAAAATCGACAGTTTAGGCTAGATATAGTATGTGCCTTGAGCAGCAGCTGTCCTAAACTGTCAAGTAGGCTCCTTCCCACTTAGATACTTTGGACTATGATAAAATCATGGGCATTGAACCATATGGATAGCAACTTGGAGCAAATTGAGAAGAGCTTTAACATCTGGACCATTCCTATTTAGAGGGAGCAGGCTAGTGTTTAGGCTTTCCCCATTCACCAGATGCCATTATTTTTCATTTCCCTATGTGTGTGTGTTCCATGCTACAGATAAAATCCAAAAGGGATTCTTTTGGAGGGACACTAAAGGGAATATTTGCCTTGGATGACGGATAAACAACAGAAGATGAGCTTAGGTGGGATTATCCAAACATCTGTGTTTACTTTCAAGTAGCTTGGATCATCAACAATTGGAGATGGACAACTTTCTTTAGAAGATGTACTCTTCCACATCTCCTCCAATGCTATCATGAGCTTAGGTGGGAATTATCCAAACACAACGCCTTTTACAAATCTCTGGTCCAACTAGCTGGAGCATGCAACTGCTTTTTGTTGCTCATCTTGCACACCTCAGTATCAGGTTACCATCATGTGGGCAATATCTACTGGAATCACATCTACACCATTTCCTACTTCGATTTTTTTCATTGATAAATATAGGCTGAGATCCTCACTTCGTGAAAAGAGAATAGAGATGCATTAAGTTGTTGATAAACCTGAACCCATCCAAGTGCATCACGTTACTTTCTTGCCAAAGTAATTAGCAACAATTTCACTCCCTTATTATTTTAATTTGTGAGATGGGAACTACAGAGGATAGTAAATTAAGTGACTTCCTACTCATGAGCTTTTACTTTTTAGTATTTCCAAGGGTAGTGAGGAATTCAATGATTCTGACTTGTGCCAAAGGTTGGATATTATATGAATGTGTCAACCTTCATTTATATCATAATTTAACTGAACTTCACAGTTTATCATGATATTGTTATATATAAATCTTGAAGGGGAAAGGTCCCGTTTTAAACATTGATACTGCTTTTTACACACATGGCTTCCATTGATTTTCATGGATATCGACAAACACTTCTAACAAGGGAGGAAACTTTTAGACTCAACCACATGGGATATGGTAGCCATCTGAACTAGAATATGTTTTACATTAAAAAGAGGGCCTATATCTGTAGTTATTTACTTACATTTTATTGGGCCCAGCTTACAGCTCCGCCAGCAAGTGCAAACATACCAAAGACAACCTAGCAGATTTTTTTAAAACCCAGCTTACAGCTCCGCCAGCAAGTGCAAACACATAGCCTGTGGTGGATTTGTTATTATCACGATCACCTGCATAATCAGAATCAACATATCCACTGACAATAAAATCAGATCCCCCATAACATAATGCAACATTTGAGGTTCCTTGAATGTATCTTAGAACTCTCTTTACAGCATTCCAATGCTCTTTACCAGGATTCGCCATGTATCGACTAACCACTCCCACTACTTGTGCAATGTCTGGTCTTGTACAAATCATCGCGAACATTAAACTTCTCACTGCTGATGCATACGGTACTCGAGACATCTCCATCCTTTCTTCTTCACTACTAGGACTCATACTAGAGGATAACTTGAAATTCACAGGAAGTTGGGTAGAAATTGACTTACAATCTTGCATATTAAAGCGTCGCAAGATTTTCTTCAAATAGTTCTTCTGAGAAAGCTAAATCTTCCTATTAACTCTGTCTCGGTAAATTTGCATCCCTAGAATCTTGTTTGCAGATCCTAAATCCTTCATTTCACAAACTCTTTATCAGAGCAGGGTCGCAGCAATAGTAGAGCAAAAGTAGAGATAAAATGTTAGACACAGATTTATGTGGTTCGGTACTTAATTGCCTACGTCCACGGGAAAGGATAGAAGAATTCACTATGAGGAGAAAACTCTGGAGTTACAATCTTTCTTTATAAGGAGATACTCTCTCTTAATTTTTTCTCTCACACTCTTCTATATAAGTTGTTTCTGGGATGAGATTTCCTTAAGGATTTGAAGCCCTATTTATAGTTTTTAGAAAAACACTATGCACAATAAAATATTAATATTTTACTATCGTTGTGGGGCCCGTTCTTTTGTTTTCTTCTCAAATTTTCAACAAAAACTGCAGGAGATGAAAAACATGGGCGGCTTGGGCTTGCTGACAATCTCCCACTTGAAGATTTGATTGAGTATCAATCATATCTTCACACCATTATTTCTATCTTGTCATCTTCATGTTGCTTACGTCTCTGATAGACCACAAGAGGATCGATACCAAATAAATTTATCAGTATTGACTGTTTTTGTTAAAAAATCTGCTAGGTTGTCTTTGGTGTGAATTTTCTGCATATCCATTATTCCTTCTTCCACTTTCTCACGAACGAAGTAGTACTGAACTCGAATGTGTTTGGTCTTTGAATGAAAGGCTGGATTTCCTGCCAAATGCAAAGCACTCTGACTGTCACAAAATAGAAAAATCTTCTTTTGTTCATAGCCGAGTTCCTCCAACACCATCTTCAACCACATCGTTTCTTTACTGGCTTGTATAGCTGCTACATATTCTGCTTCTGTTGTTGAAGTCGTCACAACTGACTGTAATTTTAAAACTCAACTTACAACTCCGTCGGCAAGTGCAAACACATAGCCTGTGGTGGATTTGCTATTATCACGATCACCTGCATAATCAGAATCAACATATCTACTGATAATAAAATCAGATCCCCATAACATAATGTAACATTTGAGGTTCCTTGAATGTATCTTAGAATCTTCTTTACAGCATTCCAATGCTCTTCATCAGGATTCGCCATGTATCGACTAACCACTCCCACTACTTGTGTAATGTCTGGTCTTATACAAATCATCGCGAACATTTAACTTCCCACTGCTGATGTATACGGTACTCGAGACATCTTCATCCTTTTTTCTTCACTGCTAGGACTCATACTGGAGGATAACTTGAAATTAACAGGAAGTGGGGTAGAAATTGACTTACAATCTTGCATGTTAAAGCGTCGCAAGATTTTCTTCAAATAGTTCTTCTGAGAAAGCCAAATCTTCCTATTAACTCTGTCTCGGTAAATTTGTATCCCTAGAATCTTGTTTGCAGATCCTAAATCATTCATTTCAAATTCTCTAGCCAACTGAGCCTTTAATTCTTTTATACGATCTTTGTTGGGGCCTGCAACCAACATGTCGTCAACATACAATAATAAGATAACAAAGTTATTTTCACAAAACCTCTTGAAATATGCACAAGGATCTGAATTAAGTCTGTTGTATCCAAAGCTCATGATGAATGAATCAAATCTCTTGTACCAACACCTCGGTGCCTGCTTTATACCATACAGAGATTTGTTCAATCTGCAAACTAAGTTCTCTTTTTCTTTTTCTTTAAAATCTTCTGGTTGGAGTATGTAAATTTTTTCTTCAAGATCTCCATGAAGAAATGTTGTTTTCACATCTAGTTGTTCTAGATGTAAGTCGAATATAACGCTCATAGCCAGGACTACTCGGACTGTTATAAGTCGAACTACAGGAAAAAATATTTTATTAAAATCAATACCTTCTTTCTGAGCATATCTTTTTACCACCAATCTAGCACTATATCGCTCCACTTGATCATCACCATTTCGCTTGATCTTGTAGACCCATTTGTTTCCAATGGTTTTTCTTCCTTGTGACAGTGACACAAGTTCTCAAGTCTTGTTCTTATGGAGAGCTTCAATTTCTTCCTGCATTGCTGTCATCCATAAAGATGCATCTGTGCTAATTATAGCTTCATGAAAGGTTGATGGCTCTCCATCCTCTGTTAGAAGACAGAATACAACATTATTCTCCGTAATATACTCCGAGTGCCAAGTCAGTGGTCTTCTCTCACGAGTTGACCTTCGAACTTCCGGAGCCTCGGCCTCGACTAGTTCTTGTACATCATGCTTCGGTATTGCTTCAGAAGAATTCTGATTATCTTCTACCTGAACAGCTACAATCTCTGAGTCCTTCCTCGAACTGCTTTCTTTCTCTTCACTTTGTAGTTGATTCTCTACAAAGATAACATCTCTGTTGATGATAACCTTGCGGGCAGTAGGATCTCACAGGCGATACCCCTTTACTCTATCAGCATACCCCAAGAATATGTATTTTCTGGATTTTGAATCCAGCTTTATAATTTCTTAGGCATTGTACATTACGTACACCGAACTTCCAAATATATGGAGGTTGGAATAATCAGCTGGCTTGCCAGTCCACATCTCTATTGGCGTTTTCAATTGTATTGCAGTTGATGGAGATCGATTCACCACATAACAGGCGGTTTTTACTGCTTCCGCCCAAAAGATTTTTTCCAGATTTGCAGTTGCCAACATAGCTCTTGTTCTTTTCAATAGAGTTCTGTTCATCCGCTCCGCCACTCCATTTTGTTATGGAGTATAAGCCGTACTGAATTGTCTATTGATGCCTTTTTGCTTGCAGAATGCTAGGAATTCACCGTCTGTATATTCTCCTCCATTGTCTGACCTCAAGCACTTGATCTTCTTCTCAGATTCAAGCTCGACCCGTTCTTTGTAGGCTTTAAAGACGAGAACACATCCGCCTTCTTCTTGATAGGATACACCCAACATCTCCTGGAGTAATCATCAATAAAGAACACAAAGTACTTTGCTCCTCCTAAGGATGTAACTGGTGCTTGTCATACATGAGAATGAACCAGTTTCAGAATAGCCTTGCTTCTAGAACTCGATGTGTTAAACTTTAGCCGATGCTGCTTACTAGTAACACAATGCTCGCAGAATGGAAGAGCTACCGAATTAAGTCCAGGAAACAACTTCTGATCGGAGAGAATCTTCAAGCCTCGTTCTGACATGTGACGTAGTTTGCGATGTCACATCATGGTTTGTTTTTCTCCACGGCTGGTTGATGCCACACATGAATCAGTTTTCTGCATGGTTTTTCCCTTAGCATGTACAGATTTGCAGCTATCTTCTCTTTTTATCACCACAAGCGCCCCTCTAACAATCTTCATGATTCCATTTTCTATATGAGTTTTGCATCCGAGCTCATCTAATTGTCCCAAAGACAATAGATTCTTTTTCAAGCCCTTTACATGTCGCACATCTTGAATAGTGCGTATTGTACCATCAAACATTTTGATTTTGATAGTGCCAATACCAGAAATCTCCAAGGCATGATCATTCCCCATGAATACAGATCCTCCTGAGATAGGTTCATATTTGTGAAACCATTCTTTCCGAGAGGTCATGTGTCAGGAGGCTATTGAATCCAGAAGCCAGACATCAGCAAACCTCTTTCTGCCTTCATCAACAGTGGTTGCTTCACTAAATAGAATTTCACCATCGTCTGATGTGCTGACAACTCATTCTTGAGATGTTGATGGCTCTGAAGATTTTTTTATCTCCATTCTTCGTGTTGTGCCAACACTCCGATTTAACGTGCCCTCTTTTGCCACAGTTGTAGCATTTGACAGTCTTCTTACTTCTTGATTTGGATCTATCATGGACATGACTCCCACTAGAGTCACGTTCCGTTGATCTTCCTCTCGTCACTGACAAAGCCTCCGCTTGCTGCGAACTTGCCCGCCTGTCTTCCTTGTTCTTGCATCGATTTTCTTCTTCCAGAACAGCGGCTGGAACGTCGTCGAAAACTAGATAGTCCGTGAGGACGTTGTTCGTCAGATTGATGATGAGTTGATCTACGAGTCAGGTAGACTGTGAAGTAGAAGTTCTGCACGTTCATTCGCACCAACTGTATACCCCAACGATGTGAGTTGGGAGAACAGTGTGTTTAGGGTGTTGATGTGGTCAGTCATTGATGTAGATTCCGCCATCCTCAGAGTGTAAAGTCTCCTTTTTAAGAAGATTTTGTTGTGCATGGATTTCGCCTCATATAGCTTTGTTAGAGTATCCCAGATCTCCTTTGCTGTTTTCTTCTCCTTTATGCTTGACAGCACCCCGTCTGCTAATGCCAGATGGAGATTTGCAATAGCATTTTCGTCCATCTCGTTCCACATCTTATCGTCTGTGATGTCGTCCGGCCTTGCACCGATGGCCGCCAAACAATTATCTTTTCTCAAGATAGCCTTTATCTTTAACTTCCACGGAGAGAAATTACTCCCATCGAATTTCTCGATATTGAACTTCACCGCCATTGCTTTACCACGAACAGTAACTTCTTACTATTTCACGTAAATAGTAACTGTATTTATGAACAGTAATCGTATCCGTAAATAGTACCGTACTTGTGAATAGTACCGTATTTATGAACAGTACCGTGCTCGTGAATAGTACCCGTCACCTTCAAAGGGTAAATGATAACCGAACTTATTTTCTGATGTGGAGAATCCACCTTTGGTGGCAGCCACAGAGCATACGATAAGTAGATATATACAAGCATCCTAAGTTGGCTCTGATATCACTTGTTGGGACAAACCCGGGGCCCAATAGAGCAGAGTCGCAGCAATAGTAGAGCAAAGGTAGAGATAAAATATTAGATATACAGATTTACATGGTTCGGCACTTGATTGCCTACGTCCACGGACAAGGATAGAAGAATTCACTATGAGGAGAAAACTCTGGAGTTACAATCTCTCTTTATAAGGAGATACTCTCTCTCAATTTTCTCTCACACTCTTCTATATAAGAAGTTGTTTTTGGGATGAGATTTCCTTAAGGATTTTGAGCCCTATTTATAGTTTTTAGAAAAACACTATGCATAATAAAATATTAATATTTTACTGTAGCTGTGGGGCCCGCTCTTTTGTTTTCTTCTCAAATTTTCAACAAAAGCTGCAGGAGATGAAAAACGTGGGCGGCTTGAGCTTGCTGACACATTTTAGTTCCTTCTGGGTGGTTTTGATACTTGTTATTACCCTTTATGGTTTACTTTAGAAAAGTGGGCTTTTACCTGTAGTTAATTACTTACGTTTTAGTTCCTTCTGGGTGGTTCCGATGCATTTTAGAGTTGGACTTGTAGTTTTGATGGTAGGTTCTTTCTTCACATAGAAATTTCCTAGAACAGGGGTTGGATTTATATTTATTTAATACAGATCAACTTAATCTTCTCCAGAATACATGTAGAAATCATATGTCATTTTGATCGAGGTTATTGTTTGAGAGAGCGTACGAATTTTGAATGGTAGAAAGTGCAATAGAGATTGGTTTTTAACTCTACTTGTACAACAGCCACCAATCCTGATGAGTAAGCAGGTGATCCTTAGAATAATAACATGAATCTTAAAAACTATTGTCTTCATAGGAGTACTTCTTTTTCTCTTCTTTTATGCACCCATAGATATGAAAGAATGTCAATATTCTTCTGCACCCACATCACAATGAGATGACTTGTAGGATATTTTACGTAATAAGTGATTTAGATATAAGAGTATCATTGGTTGGGGCCTTAGTAGCGGACTGGGGCCTTAATAGTATCATAGGTTAGCAATCAACAAGAAACTCAAGAGGAAGTTTCATATAAAGACATGATCAAGGGTCAAATTTATAGTTTCCCTTTTCTTGGAACATTCAGATTGTACTGGTGAATCATTTTTTAATTGTATTAACGGGTTAGGTTCAAGAATGTAGAGGTGAAAAGAAATGCTTGTTGGTATGTTCACAGGTTACTTACTTACTTTACGATTAAGCAATAGCATTGTGGTATACAATGGTAAGTTATATGACTTGTGCATCTTTTAATCAATCTTAGTTTCTCTTACAATATGATTTATCTGTGAGTTTGACCAAGTTGTCGTTTTAATTGGTACGGTATGCTTCTATAAACAAGCATATTCTTAGGTAACTATTGTAATAACTTGTAAACAAGAGTTCTGCTATTGTATTCGCTTTAGTTGAGCACTATCGTTGTTGGATACTAAAACTTGGTCCGTTTTCATAATTTATCTTGCTTTTCTAAATGCGATAATGCATCACATCCTCATTTGTTC
>BQKN01023499.1:0-10901 GCA_022839385.1 Asparagus kiusianus
GCTCCGGTGGTTGGTGCATATAATTTGCATGCACTTGACAAGCGTGACATCCTCGCGCGTATTCGATCGCGTCACGAACCATTGTTGGCCAGAAATATCACATTCTTCTGATTCGATCATACAGCTTGGGACCAGGCTGATGCGCGCCGCACTCTCCTTCATGTGCTTCCTTAAGAACTTCTTCTGCTTCCTCGTTCGAAAGACATTGGAGTAGCAAATCATCATATCCTCGGCGGTATAATGTACGGGTCTCGGCATTATAGAAGAATCTTGGTGCTCTTCGACGGATCGATTCCCTTTCTTTTACATCCTCTGGCAGAACACCGTATTGGACGTAGTCAATGATGGGAAAACGCCAATCTCGGGACTCAGACCCGATTTGGGTTGAGTTCACCTCTTTGGCGTTTACGTTTCTATCATCTTCCTCTTCGATGTCCATATCGTATATGGGTACGCAGAGTTGGTGTGATCTTACTGTGACTAGCAGTTCAGTTTCGGGCGGCTGCTGTAGACGGTAAAAATTACCGCGGCGGATTAGCGAACGAATTCGCCCGCAGAACAGGACCACCCTCTCTTAGGTGAAGAGCCTACTGTAGCCACTAAGTGGATTCGCTGACACACGAGCCCCCACAGTGGTCGCACACGCCAAATCACATGGGTCCGCCAGCGAGGCGAATCTGCCTTCACCAACTGAATCCGCTTGCAAGGGAGGTACTCAAATCCGCCCTCATGTGCCGAAGGCCGGGTTTCCAGGGACAAGCCTCCCCTGCTTCCCACGATGTAAGGGAAGGGAGCACAGTGTCTCAGGTCCGTCGGACGGCCACCCGCGATTCAAGCGAACGAGACAGATGCCGGACCGGCCTGCATACTCATAAATGCGGGTCACCTCACCCATCAAAAGGAAGAGCCGAAGCCGTCGGCGCGCCGCAAGCTATCTGGAGCTAGCTCTGACGCGAGACGTCCATTCTCCTACCCCTATTCAGACATAGGGAGAGGAGAGGAGGCACAACGCCCCAGGACCGCCGGAGGGTCACTAGGTACCTCGCCGCACAAGTGAGCGGACAGTTGCCAGAGCCATTTGCGTCCACATAAATGCAGCTTACCTCACTCCAAGCGAAAGGTCAGAGCCACCGGCGCTCAAGGAACTGGCCAGACCCACTTGAGTGTCTGGCAGCCGCTGTCACGAGTACGAGGAGGGGCTTTCCCACTCCTACACGACGTGACACAACATGTCGTCCCATAAACAACCGCTTGTTGTACAAAGGGACAGTAGGATGTCTTTGAACAGTGTATGGTCACATCCCATAATTCAAGGAGCAGTCAAACTGTCTCTCTCCCATTTAAGAGCTTCTTTTAGCAACCTTGAAAGAGGATCGAGAAAAAAGGGCAGTCGATCGATCAGGAAGTGATCAAGAGATCACCGAGAGAGATCGACTGATCAACCAAGAGAGGAAGAAGCTTTTTGCATACCTCTGCATTACAGCGCCATCTCCTAGCTCCGAGCTCCGATCGACGGCGAGCCAGAAGAGACGAACTCCTTCACCTCGAGCTTTTACTGAGTACTGAAGCTCTCTAGCAACCTCGATCGAACCGTCCAAGGGAAGCAGACTCGGCACGAGCACCGAGCGAAGCATCCTGTAGCTACCTTAAAGTCCCCACGATTAAACAAGGAGGGCCTTCCCTCTGCTTCTGTTGTAATTCAGATTGATTTAGTTTGTAATAAGCTTCCTTATAAATACAAACAAAATCCCCCATTTTTGGGAAAATCAGAAATTTACACCTACAGAAGATGGCGACCACAGTGGGAGAAGCTGTTTCTTCAAACGAAATGGTGCTAGCTCAGTTCGACGAGGTTACTGTTGGGACAACGGTGGAGTCCCTAGAGATCGAGTTTGACCAGGCCAAGTACGAAGAGTACTTGTCTTCCTCCTCTTCCGGTGGCGAAGCGTCCCACAAACGCCACAGAGTCATGCACAGGAGCCGACCTTCGACGGTCAAAGCTCCCGCGCCAGAAGACTCTACCCGAATCTCGACAGGGAAACCCACCCCAAACACTCTCGAGGCCAAGTCCCAGATCGAGAGTGTGAAGGGAGGGTCTACTAAGTGGGTCGCCAAACGACCCTCGGTAACACCCGCTCCAAAAGAGACACCCATTCAGCCCGGCATAAGCCACACTGCCACAGCCCGTGCGGACGCTCTCTCTACTGGGAAAGCTCGCCAACAGCAACGGCAGACACTGGTCGGGCAGAAAGCCCAGACCTCCGCTTCACGCGACGGCCTAGATCACCACACAGGCCCGAGAAGCGAGAAGCGAGAAGCAAATTGGCAACTCGTCCAATGTCGGGAGGTCCTCCAAATCAGGAGCGCCAACCAAGAAGGAGGAGGCCGCCCGCTCAGGTGGACTTCGCTTTTCAGGTCACATCCCTAACGCGAGTAAACCACCCCAAGCGAGGGGCCCCATCAGGATGGGCGAATCCTCGAAGGTTGGCGAGCCTCGCCATAATCTTTTGGCGGATAAACGCAAAGACAAGAAAGTAGGCGACACTTCGCGAGCCCACTCGCTCAAACGAAGGGTTGAAACTCGCCTACGCGCTGGAGTTCGCCTAGACGCGAAGACTCGCCCATCAAAGCGAGATCGCCTAACTCCAGCACCACATCACTCTGCCCAGCGTGCACCGGGGGATACGTCCAAAGGCCCCTCGTGTACACGCCCAAGCGATCCTTCTGATACTGGGGGTTGTCACCAACCACCCACAGGAGATCTCCGAGAATATCTGACTCGCAAGCGCACTATGCATGAGGCGAACCCTCAGTGCCATTGCGAAAGGCTCATCCACACGGTACTCGCCGACTGCCAATGCTTAGGAACGGCGAAACCTTCGGTGTTTGAGAGACTTTCTCAACAAGCTTCATGATGGAGGACCTCCCGTCGAACGCGTCGTCACCAAAAGAGACGCGCTACTGACGATCTGGAGTTCCCGTCCGCCACAATCAACATGACGGGCAAGGGTAAGGTAGTATTCTCCGATACCCTAGATTCAGATTCCATTCTGGGACCCAATCCTCGGTTCGCCCGACGTAGTCAAGGCGGCATATACCAGCGAACCCGTAGTCGCAAGGGAGCGAGCATCGGGTTTGATTACTCTACCCTAGTCCCTCCCTCCTACGGCGAGGACGAAGTTCATTCGGCGGCTGCCACGTCCCAAACCTCACATTTGGGACAAAGCACGCCGGCGGGAGTACACATGACCGAGCTCACCCACGAGCAGACGATGGCTCAAAAGCTGGAGGAACAGCAGGCGACCATCGACTCTCTGCGAGAAATGATGGAGCAACTTCTGAATAAGAAGAAGAAGAAGAAACGGCCCCAACGCCCCTTACCCCGACAAACTAGGGATAGAGAGTGGGTACCACCCCGCCGTCCTGCGACGGAAATGAAAGACAACAGTAATCCGCAATCCGATTACTCTTCCAAGACATCGCTAGGGACGTCACACACCGGGGACGGCACCCGTGACAAGAGGTTCGATGAATTCTAGGACCAGCTTAACGCGCTGAAGCTTCAGCAAAACATGAACAAGCTGGGGGTGGTTCGTCCCTACCCCATTGAGTGGGATACAGTCCCATACCCGGTGAAGTTCAAACCAATCAGCTTGGTGCAATTCGACGGCAAGGGCTCACCCTCTCAGCACATTTACTACTTCATGGCCCAGACTGGGTTTCTTACGGGGAATGACGCCATTCTTACGTGACTATTCATAGGCACCCTCAAAGGGGTGGCCTTTGAATGGTTCCGCAAGCTGGAGCCCGGCTCTATCAAATCATGGGCCGACGTCGAAAGACTCTTTTTAGCCCGCTTCTTCGACGACGATACGGAAGTATCGATGGCCACCCTCCTGGCCGAAAAACAACAAAAGTCGGAATCAGTCAATGATTTCGTAAAGAGATTTCGCAATCGATCAGTTCACTGCCGGGACCAAGTCTCCAGGTCAACACTAATCGAGATGTGTCGTAACAACCTATCCATCCATATCCTATCCAAAATAGGCGTGGTGGAAACCCGGACGTGGAAAGAGCTTGTTCGTCAAGGCGAACAAGTAGAAAACATGATCAAAAGGCTCGAGGCCGAAGAACCGCAGCCTAAGAAGGGAGCCGCGGAGCCAACTGCGCCAAAGAACCCCCCTCGAGCGAGAGGAAAGGAGATCATGGCGGTCGATTCCGCCCCAGCGCCAAAGGTTGCCCAGAGGCCAAAGCCCAGACAATTTGAACAGCGCCCCCCGCGACAGTATGACTTCAAAGAAGATCAGGTGGTGGCAACGTTCGATACTCTGCTCAAGAGTGGTCGAATCAAACTGCCAGAAGCCACGAAGCCGGAGGAGGCGGACAAAACCGGTGACCCAACTTACTGTGCTTATCACAGATTCCTTGGTCACCACACCACCAAGTGCTACGTCCTCAAGGACAAACTCCAGGCCCTCTACGACGCGGGGGTCCTGAAGAAGGAGAAGGTCCAGAAGCAGGTGACCACAAACATGATCACCTTGAGCTTTGGGACAAACCTCCCAGAGGTCCAAGCTCCGGCGGGGGTAGTTCCTATCCCCAAAGCGGTTTTGAAGATCACCAACGACGATCCTCACAACCAGCGAGAGAAGGGCTTGGTCCCGCAGACCCTGCCATCGGGGCAGATAATGTGGGTTCATCCAGACCTCCTCGACGATGAACAGTGGACTGCGAGGCCCTCGAAAGAAGCCAAGAGGAAACACTGCAACGTCATCTATGCCACCCCAGACAAAGATGACATAGCGGTGACCGCCTTGACCGATTCCGAGGAGGACACCAATGTCTTCGCCACAAGAGCGGGAAAGGAGTTCGCGAAGGAATATCCCGCGAGGGAGGAGAACACGGCAAGACCTCCCGCGAGGCCAGCCGCAACAACTCCTCCCAATCCAGATGCACCCAGCTCGAGTCGCCAACCTTTCCGGTTCAACGTGCTCGCACAGCTGAAAAGCATCCCTGCGCGAATCACCATGTATGACCTCCTCCGGCTGTCTAGGTCTACCCGCGAGGCCCTGCAAGAGGCTTTGGCCGACTCAGAGGCGTTCGTCACCCATTTCTCGAAGGAGGCAGAAGCGGAACGAGAATGTACGACCTGCTGTCAAGTCTCCGAGAGACGAGTTCCATGCATCACTTTCACCCCTGAAGACATGCTCATCAAGAGCACGTCTCATGATCGACCGCTGTACTTCACGGGATACGTCGGATCGGCGAGAGTGGATCGGATCCAAGTCGACCCAGGCTCCGCGTTGAGCATCGTACCTCTGAAATTGATCAAGCACTTGGGGATACCGCCAAAGCGCTTGTCCTCGACCACCACCACTATTTTCGGCTTCAACGCCACGGGGACGCGACCGTTGGGTAAAATCCGCCTGAAGTGCCGCATAGGTGAAATAAAGACGGAGGTGACCTGCTATGTCATCGATGCTGAGCCCTCCTACAACGTGCTCTTGGGACGCCCGTGGATCCACGGCAACCGAATAGTCCCATCCACCCTTCACCAGTGCTTGAAGTACGTCGACGATTATGAACATGTGAAGACTGTAGTGGCCGACAGACAACCCTTCAAAGGCGTCGAGAACTACTTCACAGACTCTCTGCTATATCAGGACCCCATCGAACCGCCAGTTGAGGAGCCGGAAAGCGGCAACGAGGCGGATAGCGAGCCTGAGTACGGCGACAATCTAATCCTAAATAACTTCGAGTCAATTGTAATTGGTTATGAGAGTCATCATGTAACCAACGCTGTTCAGGCGGAGAAGATTATCATCAATGAAAAGTCCAACTTTGCTTATATGTCGTCTTGCTCTATGTCTGATGATGATGAGCCCAACGACCTATGGTCGGAACTCTACCGAGACCCTTCCCTGCATCTACCGGTATGCTCGTCATGCATCGCCAAAGCACAACCGATCAAGTCATCACAAGCTGTGTTTGTCGTGCCAGCCCGAGGTAAATATCGGAAAGACATTACTTTCGGCCAGATCGATCAGCCCTTGCGCACGCTCTGGGATGAGTCTGAAGACGAGGATCCCGCGCCCCAGTTTTCGCAATACAGTCGAATTGCGAGACGCATGATGAGCGACATGGGGTATGATCTCACTCGTTTAGAGGGCCTGAATTATGGCCGGGGACGCAAGACGGTCATTCGACCTGCTTACGTACCTAAGGGGAAACCCTCAAATTACTTCAATAGGACTAGAAGAGGCTTAGGCTACTCCTCCTCGTCGGATTTGTGTTTCTACGTCAACGAAGATTCCGACCACGCATGTTCAGGGGATCAATCGTCAGTAACCTCAGCATGGGACTCGGATGTCAGCGTGAGGGACCTGTTCGATAACCTCACGGTCAATATGGCTACAATGGATCCTGCCGAAATGGCGGCGGATGAACAACTTCCACTCTATGACGAGACATGGGATCGCCATGTTAACACCCAGTGGAGCAGTCGCTTCGAGCAACGGGAGCCACCCACCGAAGACGAAGTCCTCCAGGTGAACATGGGCACTGACGAGAGTCCCAAACCCATATTCATCAGCGGTAGCTTGCCTCCTCAAGAAAAAGAGGATCTCATTGCCCTCATACGGGAATACATCGACGTCTTCGCATGGAATTACGAGGACATGCCTGGCTTGGATCCGCGGGTCGCCACGCATCGCCTCAACATCAACCCAGACGCCAAGCCAGTCAATCAACAGCAAAGGCGGTTTCGTCCCCAGATCATGGAGGCGATCGAGGCCGAAGTAAAGAAACTCATCGAGTCCGGCTTCATCAGAGAGGAGCAGCACCCCGACTGGGTGGCTAACATTGTTCCAGTGCTGAAGAAAAACGGTAAGATCCGCATCTGCATTGACTTTAGGGACCTCAATGCTACGTGCCCCAAAGACGAATTTCCTCTGCCCATCACGGATGTCATCATTGACAACACGTGTGGATTCGAGAGGATGTCCTTCATGGACGGTTTCTCGGGGTACAATCAAATCAAAATGCACCTCGAGGACGAAAAACATACCTTATTCAGAACTCTCATGGGGGTGTATTGTTACACGGTCATGCCCTTTGGACTCAAGAATGCCGGCGCAACATATCAACGCGCCATGAGCACGATCTTTCGAGAGAACCTGCGAAAGACAGTGGAATGCTATGTGGACGATCTGGTCGTGAAGAGTCGCCACAAAGGCGACCACCTTCAAGACTTGAGGACGATGTTTGAACTCATGAGGACTCATCAACTCAAGATGAATCCCACTAAATCATTTCTAGGGATATCTAGTGGTAAGTTCCTCGGTTTCGTCGTCACCACGAAGGGGATCCAAATTGACCCTGACAAGGTGCGAGCCATTCAAGAGCTTCGACCACCCCGGAACCTCAAAGAATTAAGGGGTCTCTAGGGACGATTGGCCTATGTCCGACGATTCATCTCAAATCTTTCGGGCAAATGTCAGCCGTTCTCCAAACTTATGAAGAAAGGCACCTCCTTCGTATGGGACGAGTTTTGCCAGAAGGCCTTCGAGGATATCAAGGCGTACCTGTCGAATCCGCCTGTCCTCGCCGCACCAATCTCAGGGAGGCCATTCCTCATCTATATACGCGCCATGGAACACTCTTTGGGTGCTCTCTTGGCACAGAACGATGACGCCGACCACGAGCAAGGCATCTACTATCTGAGTAGAACCTTGCAAGGCGCCGAGCAACGGTACCCGATGGTCGAGAAAGAATGTTTGGCCTTGGTGTTCGCTATCCAAAAAATGCGACACTACCTGGTCGGCCAGACAATCCATGTCATCTCCCGGATGAACCCTATTCGGGTCTTCATGACGCAACCGGCAGCGTTGAATTGGCGCTTGGCTAGGTGGGCTCTTCTCCTCTCTTAATATGACATCCACTTTATGCCACAAAAATCTGTCAAGGGACAGGCCATCTACGACCTCATGGCCAGTCATCCACTGGGATCAAAGACCGACTTGTTTGAAGATTTGCCAGATGAACCGCCCGAGGCCAACGTAACTTCGTCACCAGAGGCGTGGCAGATGTTCTTCGATGGCGCGTCTCGCGCAGCCCAGGATGGCTCCATTGTTGCTGGAGTGGGGGTAGTCATCACTTCCCCACACAACCACGTGCTACCCCGGGCATTCTCTTTGACAGAGCCATGCACCAACAACGTGGCCGAGTACAATGCCTTACTCATTGGGCTTGAGTTGGCCAAAGAGCTAGGAATAAAGCATCTCGAAGCTTATGACGATTCCCAGCTCATCGTCAAGCAGATGACCGGCGAATACGAGGTTAGGAACGAAGACCTGATCCCACTCCACAAGGCGGCTGTCCGACTGGTGGAATCATTCGAGTGCTTCCGCATTGAGCACGTGCTACGGTCCAAGAACACACACGCGGATGCACTCGCTTCCCTGGCGGCCAACTTGGCTCAACCATTCGGGACGACCCAATGGGTCACGGTGGCAAGCAGAAAGCTCTTTCGACTAAAGGACACTCCAGAAGCGAACGCCACCCATCAAGTCTCAGATCAGCCCAGTGCTGAGGATTGGCACCTCCCGATCATCGATTACGTCCTATACGGCATATTGCCCGAAGATGCAAAGGAGCGAGAGTCTGTCCGGAGACGTGCTACGAGATTCTACTACGATTCGACCACCAAGACGTTGTATCGAAGGTCATACGACGGCTTGTTGCTTCGATGTCTCTCAAAAGCAGAAGCGCAAGAGGCTCTACGCGAGGCCCACAATGGCATTGGCGGAGCTCACCAGCTCGGACCCAAACTTTGGGATCGCCTACGAAGGACAGGTTACTTTTGGCCTGGGATGGTTCAAGACGCCGTTGCCTACGCGAAGCGCTGTCATGAGTGCCAAGTCCACGCCAACTACATGCATCAGCCGCCTGAAGACCTACACCCAACAAAGGCTTCGTGGCCTTTCGAGGTATGGGGGATGGACATAGTCGGACCAATATCCCCTCCATCGGCAAGAGGTCATCGCTTCATTCTCGTGATCACTGACTACTTCTCTAAATGGGCCGAAGCCATCCCCTTGAGAGAAGTCAAGACTAACGACGTGATTAAGTTCATCAAACACCATGTCATTTACCGATACGGCGTACCACGATGTATCATTCATGACAATGGTACGCAATTTGTCAGCCATGCATTCACCAGGTTCTGCGATAAGTTCCGAATGCAGAACCTCTCTTCCATGACCTATAACCCATCAGCAAATGGCTTGGCCGAGGCCTTCAACAAAACAATCATCAAAATCTTGACCAAGTTAACCTCGACCAGCAAACACGACTGGAATGAAAAACTTGGCGAAAGCTTGTGGACGTATCGCACAATGGTTCGTACACCGACTAGCCACACGCCCTATTCATTGGTATACGGCTGTGAGGCCGTATTGCCATTAGAAATTCAGATCCCATCCCTCCGCGTCGCCTTAGCAACAGGGATGATGGCCGAGGAAAATCACCAACTACGACTCGCAGAGCTCGAAGCGTTGGACGACAAGCGACTGGAAGCTCAATAGCACATTGAGTTTTATCAAGCTCGAATGGCCAAGAATTTCGACAAGAAAGTCAAACGCCGAGCCTTCAAAGAGGGGGAGCTCGTGCTCTCCGTTCGCCGACCAATGATCCTCACTTCCAAGAAGAAGGGGAAATTCCAGTCCAAATGGGAAGGACCATTCGTAGTAGAGACAGTCTACTAGAACGGCGCTTATCGCCTCGTCAAGCCGAATGGCGATAAGATCATGATGCCCATCAACGGCAAGTATCTGAAGAAGTACTACCCATAGTTCTCCTTCACAAACTCCCACGAGTGCAAGAGTTTAAACTGGCCCTCACACCCTCCAAATGGTATAAGAGGTAAAACTATTCCTACTCCTCAATTTCTTGAGCCCGAGTATCAGATCAGGCAAATCGCTCAAGTCAGGCGAATCGCTCAGATCAAGCGGATCAAGCAAGCCTATCAGTCTAGGCAAAATCCACTTTACCAGCTAAATACCCTGTCTTGGTGAATCTCTCAAAACAGGCCAGATTAGCATCTCTGGTGGGCGACATCAAACGCCTATTTGGTCAAACCTTCAGATAGTTAGGACCTCTGCCAAAATCAACTCGCCAATCCTCTCCCAAAAGATGGTGGGTCCTCAAAGTCGTTCCAATCATGACATTCCCTGTCACGTTAACATTAAACCTCTGACAAAATCAACTCGCCAATCCTCTTCCAAAGGATGGTGGGTCCTCAAAGTCGTTCCAATCACGACATTCCCTGTCACGTTAACATTAAACCTCTGACAAAATCAACTCGCCAATCCTCTTCCAAAGGATGGTGGGTCCTCAAAGTCGTTCCAATCACGACATTCCCTGTCACGTTAACATTAAACCTCTGACAAAATCAACTCGCCAATCCTCTTCCAAAGGATGGTGGGTCCTCAAAGTCGTTCCAGTCACGACATTCCCTGTCACGTTAACACTAAACCTCTGACACAATCCATTTATCAATCCTCTCCAGAAGGATGGTAGGTCCCCACGGTCGCTCCAATCGCGACAAGACCCCATCAAGTTAATGATCACCTCTGATGATTGGCGCCGTTATTCCTACGAATAACACAGCCTAAGTAATGGCCTACCACGCGACGTGCTATCACTTCTGTCAATAGTCACACTCCTACGTCCCTGAGCTATTTAACCTATTCCAGATATCCTAACATTCCCTTAGGATAACTGATGGATAGAGTCTACCACGTGAGGACTCCTACCGCAACCAATTATCACATTCACAAATGACGATAATTGTCGAAGGGGTTCGGCAGACGACTTGTCTGTCGGTTCCCCAGGCAACAACT
>BQKN01023537.1:0-18097 GCA_022839385.1 Asparagus kiusianus
GTTTCATAAGAATTAAGTTACATCAAAATAAGAATAATTACTAATTTTCTAACTATCTATTGCTGTCGTAATCCAATTTGCCATTAAGGATAACCGTAAAAATTGCATTCTTTATACCTCTCTTAACAGCAATATGGTCTCTGTTTGTTTAAGTAATTATCTTGGAACTCCTTTCACACCAAAGATGTTAAAGAGTTAACCTTATAACTTTGCCTTAGATCTCTTACCTGATCTGATTAGGAACTCCAATAACGTAGTTCCAACGACAAGACTTCCAACTAAAATTAGCCCTTCCTTCACTGCATTCCATGCTTGTATAGAGTATGGACACTATAGTATGTACACTGGTTCTCTTAAAAATCTTGAGAATATAAAACATGAGTTTGAAGATGGTATTTCCATAATGGAAAGTTTGTCTTAAAGTGAGTTATATAGATTGGATGGCCCACGGTAGGACAACATTTGGGAAATGAAAGCGAATCCCACAGTATGATGCAATCTAACAATAGTATTTCAAGACTGAGGATACTTTGGCATGTAAAATGGAGAGTGAAGATTATACCTTTCACAACAAGCATTAGTCTTAACAAAAATGACATTTGATTCCTTAAAATGGCAAACATCATATTTTCTTCACTTTAAATAACTGTTTATAATTGAGAATAATTATTTTTAGATTGTACCTCCCATTTATTACTCTGCAAATGGGAGGCATGTATCCTGACAGTTTGTACTTGTAGGTAAAAGCTTCTACTTAGAGACATTTGTGATGATGAAGAAGCTTTTCGGCTAGAACTTATTAAATCTGTTCAAAACTTTTGCCTTCAGAATGAGTTGATCATGCTTTTCTTATGATTCTTGAAACTCTGAATCAACAAGGTATTCTTGCTGTAAAAGTTATTATAAGTTGGCTTGACTTGCAAAACGGAGATTTGGCGATTAAAGTTGTTTTAGATTCTGCTTGTTCCTAATGATGTTTATTTGTTTCTACATGTATTTCGTCAGGGTGGGATGTGTGGATGCAATGCGAAGCTTTATCAATTGTCTCAGGCAATTGGAGAGCATTGTTTATACTGTTTGAAACTGTGATAATACTGTTGTTTTTTAGTAGTGGCAATTTTGCATACTCTTTGATCTTTGTGTGGTGAAGTGTGTCACCTTGCAGTGATAATATTGGCATATACTGTGGTACTCTTATGAAATAGGCTTATACTGTTACACAATTGGCCTATTCTGTTATAATGTACAACAATGTTATGGAGTCTGTCGATACCAATTTGATTTGAGTTTTATGTTTTAAGGTGGATGTGTTAACAATTTTACTTTTAACTGTTTGAATCTGTGATGATGCTTCTGTCTTTTATCCCTGGCAATGGTCATTATTCCTTTTAGTGTTAAATCATTTGGTGAGGAAGTTGTTCCTTGCTGTTAGAAAGTTGGTATACGTACTTGTGCGATTGCGGTAGTGATACAAAATGGGGGTTGATTTTAAAGTTTCAATGCAAATTTTGATATTGATTATGTTGTAAGCTGTTTGAATTTTTGATGATGCTGCGGGTAGTGGTGGTGGTGATCCTCTTTTTCTGTCACTGTGTATTGAGAATGGTCCTTGCAGGTTAACATTGGCATATACTCTTATCAGTGGGCATGCTGCTTAGGAAAAATTCAATGAGAACGGATTATTTATGATATTCAACGATGAAAATTCAAATCCAGCAGCCTGTATGTTTTGCATCTCTGCCTGATATTCAATGGTAGGCTCTGTACGATGATGAAGAATATAATATTTTTATAAATTTTGCTGCGTTCTGCCGCTACACTAATACTGTATAGTAATATATGTGACTATCCATCTTCATTCAGCACAGTTTGGAACAAAGTCAAACTGCATATGCATAGAGAAACACTGAAGAAGGAAAAAACTGCTAACGCAGAGGAAAAATCAGCAAATGAGAAAGCCTTTCTGTTAAAAAAGAATGATAACAGAATTCCTGTACGGAAACTCAGTCCAACCTATTATGTTTCCATTCATTTTACAAACATGAAACATGGACGTCTTTAGGGGGTAAAAAAAGTCTCTCCAAGTTGTTTGCAAGTTCTGAAACTCTCAGCACCGGTAACAAGTCACCTGCTGATTTGACCAACTATTTTTGGTAGACAGTTTTCTCTACAATAAGTGGATCTTTGGGAGCATTAACTGTTGTGATCTTGTTAAAGCCTTGAAGAACATCAACAACTGCTAGTGGAAACCCTATTCCGCATGGTAAATAATTTTCCTTTATAACATGCAACATCTCAAAATTTGATCGGTTCCCTGCTCTCTATGTCGATCCATTTATTATCCCCAACTCAGCAGATTGCTAGTTTCCGTTGAGCTTATATACAATAGACAGAAATAGCAAAACATGCTTGGTTTTGAACTGGTGCTCTGGGGCTCTCCGTCGGAATGACTTTTTGCATGTAGATTGATCGGTATATAAAACATTGAGTGTAACTTATGGCTAGATGTCGTGGAAGCTTCAATTTCGTCTTTGAGTATGGATTAAGAAGCCCAATCTTCAATTTGTCATCCAATGTCACCAACTAACCATTAGAAGCTCCACAAATTAATCCGTCGACCATTAAGTTCAAGGAGATTAATGCTATGTAAGAAATTTGCGGAGAAACCATAGAAATTTCTAGTGTGGGTTTGTTTTACTTGATAGGGAGCATAGGGTGTGGAGGTTGTCATGTACATGGACAGAAGTATATAAGTTCAGATCACGATGAAGACTAAACTTTTAAGCAATTAGCATCCAAATGTATTGTGGAAGATTGGTCCAGTCACCCATCCTTGATCGTGAGTATTATACATGTTTAGTTTTTTTACTCAGAAATCCGAAAAACCAGACATCTTACTGTGCAATTTAGTAGTAAGAAATCAAAAGATGAAAAATGGCTTCGGAAACTTAGTTCTTAAAGCTTCTTTATTGAAAGTTTCTAGTCGTGAGGATTCAAATGTTTTACTTCTATGATTTGACTAAGCCAAAGCATGCTTGTGTAAATGAGCTCCGGGGGTGTAATTTTTAAAATTTGTTTCATCAGCTTGATGTATGGATCTCCTTTCACTGCAAATCCTGCATTATTTTGGTGCAGGGTCGTGGTCCTTTGGAGTTGCCTGGAATTATTTTGGTGCAGGGTCTGCTTCAGATTGAACGGTGATTGTACGAAAACGAGCATAGACCACTTGAAATTTGAAAATATTCGTTAGTAATGAGCAAAGTTGACCCGCGTGTTGCCGCACTATTTGTGTGATGAAATCGAAAATTAATGGTTAAGTATTTTGCGTAGAAAATTCTTTTTTAATTTGTGGATAAAAATATTTTCAAGAGTTGCAATATATGTGAATTAGTGTGAAAGAACAAAAAAAATGTTTAAACATTTGTTTAAAAAAAGTTTAGCTTGTCAACAAAAATATTTTCAAGTTTTGTATCGTAGATAGATTAGTGCAATTTTTTTGAAACATAATGGTTTAAGCATTAGGACAATTCTAATGGCTTTGAGTCTGAACCAAAAGTTGAGGAGAAGTATATTGTCTTTATTTTGTTTGATAATGAAACTATAGGTACATGATAGCTTGTGGCTTTTAAATTTGATTTTTTTTTTCCGGCGAGGGACCTTTAAAAAGTTGGAACGTATGATTACTTGGCTTAGGAAAGAAGGTGGAATAGTTTGAAACTATGATGATACTTTCCCAATAGAGGTTCATGTTTAGGTCTCAGAGAGTGCTGATATTTCTGCCTGTTATGTAATATTTAGGACCGTACGTAGTATTTTGGGGAAGCATAATAACTAAAACCACGGTGGCAGTATAAAAATCCTTGTTTCCAATGTAACTTTTAGTACCGCAATATTTTGTAGAAACAATAAAATTAAAACTATGGTGAAAAGTCTAACAAACCTTTGTTCCAATGTGAAACAGCTCGGTATGTGGTATAGATGATTCTGTTAGATGCTTGCTTTTCTATTATTGTTTTGTTTGTGCCTGGAATGAATCTTTCGAAAGTGGTTTTTTTTTTAATATAATTTATGGGGTGATATGATACTTCTGTTTTCCCCCTCTTAACTGATCTTGCAAGGGAAGTAGTCACTTCTGCAATTACGGTCAAGTTGCTTAACTGATCAAATTTGCATGTGTATACTTGTGCGATATGGTTTTTTATTATTGTTTGTTATGATAATTCATTTCCTTTTATCTCAATGACCTTGTAAGGGAAGTTGTCCCTTTAGTGACTGGTCGTGTTGGTGAGTTGATCAAATTGGCAAATATGATATCATATCACATCGTATTATACTATTTATAAAAGTAGCGAGTTTGGGAAAAAAATTTCTTTAGTCAATATTACCCTAACTTTTTTAGATACAAGATTTAACATGAAACTTGATTAAACAACAATTATGAAAAAGTATTTTGAATCACAATTAAAAAAAATAGTTGGTATATCTTATCGGATTTTATAAGATATGTTTCATCTAATTGCAATATCAATTAGAGATATTATGAAATTCAACTACGAATGTGAGTTTTAGAAAGACTTTTTCTAGTTAATATCACCCTTAACCCTTTTAGAGATTATATTCTAATATATTCTAATTTTATTCTAAGTAAAAATATATATTCAAATATTTTACAGATAAAATTGTTAACCAAATTTCGAGATGAAAAGTGATCAAACAAAGGTTAAGGAAAAAAAAATCTTTTGATCACAATTAGAAAGATAGTTGGTATATCTTGTTGGATTTTATACGATAACTATTTAATTATAACATCAATTAGAGATATCATGAATTTTATTGGCCATATGCTATCCTCATTTATATAATAAAAGAATGCTCTTTACATCAAAACCACCTTTACTTTTATCAAAATTGATACTTACCATTTTTTTGATGTAAACTACATTTACTTGCTAACATGTTTGCAATGTAACACCTAATCCAAATTTTAGCCTAAAAATACATGAAATGACCATTTTACCCTCATCATTTTCTTATTTTTTTCATCTCCTTCCTCACAAACCTTAACCCTAACCCTAGCCTCCTCATCCTGCTCTTCTCCCCGTTTTCCCTCTCCCTCCTCCCTCAACTCCCTTCCCCCTCTCTCTCGTCCTCCCTCTTCCTCCCCGACCTCCCACTCTCCCATTCCTTCCCAAGCGGGAACTAGGCTTACATTTTAGGGTTTGGGGGAGGAGGCAGCCATGTGTTAAGGTTAGGTTTTGGGGAAGGTGGCGGCAATAGATTAGGTTTAGGGTTTTAAGCGAGGTGGCGGTCATGGGTTAGGGTTATAGTTAGGGTTTGCAGAAGAGGAGGATGGAGGAGGCTAGGGTTAGGGCTAGGGTTTGGAAAGAAGAAGATGAGGATGAGGATAAAATGAGAATATCTGATTTTTCATGGGTGAACAGTAAAAAAGTGTGACATTGCAAATAAGTTAGCAAGTAAATGTGGTTTATATTAGAAAAAACTTGAAAGGTGCTGAGTGTCAATTTGGGTAAAAGTAAAGATGGTTTTCAAATTTCTCATTTGTTCCTTCATCCTATTAGAAGATGACGTGTTCCTAAAAATTCTCATTAAATGAAAACTATTCCTATTTGTAATTTAGAAATTTTTGTCCATTAAAAAAGGTAGAAATTTCTAATAATCACATCTCTATTTATTCTAAATAAATTGTAACTAGCTATATTTAAAAGATCCAAAAAAATGTCATGTGTCCCTCCTTAATAATTTTAAAAAGAAAATTTTAATAAATTTCCCATAACTTTAGTATTGAGCGCTAAGAAAAATTTTATTTTTTGCACTTAACCTCTATAATGTCATTATCCCAAAAATTTGTACCGACAAAATTAACCCTCAAGACCAATATATTCCCCACAAATCATTCTTATTTGCAAGTTAATCCATAAATTTATAATAACTTCAAATATACAAAAAATTACAAATAGCTACCTAAAAATCTAAAATTACAAATTACACATAGAAAATTCAAAAACTAAAAATAACCTCTTTTAAATTCCTAAATATGATAGAAAATCTCTTGACCAATCGGGATATTACAAACCCTTAAAAAAAGTTACATATAGTCCCCTAAAAATTACAAAATAAAAACCGTAAAAATCTAACAATGGTAAAAGATTATTAAAACTCTAAAATTGTAAATGACACCCCAAAAATTCAAAACTTACAAGCAGTATCTTTAAAAAATATATAAAACTTACAAACAACCTCCTTTAAAATTTAAAAATTACAAGCAATCCACTAAAAATTAAAAATTTCAAACAAACACATTAAAAAAATATGAAAAACTACAAAAAAACATGTAAAAAATAAAAAAAAAATGAAAATTAGCACTCTAAAATTTAAAAGTACAAGCATTCCCCTAATATATGGAAAATCATAAATAGACCATTTAAATTAGAAAATTGTAACAAACCACTAAAATTATTTTTAATAAAACCCAAAAATTTAAAAAGTACAAACAACCCTGCAAAATGTTACTAAATTAGAAACAAATGGCTTTACAATCCCAAAATTACATTTAAGCACTTGAAAATTCCAATAATTATAAATAAATCTCTACAATTTGAAAATTGTAGACATATGTTATTTGGGGTTTATTGTCAACAATAGTTGGAGGTTAAGTGACAAGGATAAAACCTACTAGTGTTTCAAAATTTATTAAGGTGTATTTCGGTCATTGACTACATGAACTAATGATATTAATTTTGATGATTTCAGGCTAAAAATTATTGGGAGTTTAGTGAGAGTTTGAAGACACCGGGGATTTAGTTCCAAACACCAAGCTTATTGGGGGTTTAGTAAAATCTACCCATATTTTAATTTCGGATTTTTTATGAGTACTCCAGAAATGTGGATGTTTTTAAATTTACCCCCAAATTAATCATAATAATTATAAAATTTCCTCCTAAAGTGTTTATGCCCTTGACCTTATTCATCGATGTAACCTTAGGTTAAAAAAACAGATCTCCAAGTGCACTCGTAAGCATAACACTTTTATAATTTAGCTAAAAATGGACAACCTTTTTGAAAGAAATTATATCTCTTTTTCTTAATCAATTTTTCCCAAGTTTAATTACTAATATGGTTTCATGGATTGTCTTCAATTGGTTGAGATATAGTATTAGAAAACTACCCTTGAGTATAGTGATTATCAGAAACTCCCAATTAACTTTTAAATTTTATCGAAAAACCCCCTCCAAGTATGAAAATTTTATTGAAAACCCCCTAAATTCATCTTTGAGTGACGTTTCCTGATAAAATCTCAAAGTTAAGAAGGCTTTCTTACAGTAAACTTAAGGCGGTTTTCTGATATATTCAAAATTATGCATGATTATTTGATTATCATCCAAAGTTTAGAGGATTTTCTAATATTTAGCCTTTCATATATTAAACTTTTAGATATATAGTTTGCTGAATAATTTATTATATCAAATGAGAAAGATTCATTAAAAAAAGAAAAAAAAGATGTAGATTTTACTGTAAGCTATCTAACTCATTATATGATGACTACATAGGATTGTGATGGGAATCAAATTATTTGCACATATTACATTTTTTCATATAAATGATTTTGAACCTCATGCACTATTTATTGTAACTTATACTTAATTTGAATTGACCTTGTAATTTTGACTTTGATAATGATAATTTTAATACTTTTAATTAACAATATAGGTATATAAACAATAAATTGGGCATTTGAAGGTAACTATAAAGTGATTGAGATCCCATCTTTATATCTTAATTTGTTGAAAAGTCTAAATTTTTATGAAAAAACCTTTACTTTGTTGAGAAGACTATTTTCTCATGAAAAAACTTTGATTTTGTTGAATATATCATGTGTAGTGAGCATTAGAAAAGTGTGATGCTTTCTTTAAAAAAGTGCTATGAAAAGTTTAAAAAGTTAATAGTTCTATATTTTCTTTATTTGACACAAAAAATAAAAACCATTTATTTCTCATTTCTGTAGAATATAGAAAAACCTGGTCTTCGAATATTTAGGAATGGATATTGAATTGAATTGTGCATAAATGTACAGAATTGCATATTGAATGTCAATGTTGAATTATATCATATACAATAAGAAAATGCATATTAGAATTGTATTTGTTTAGTAATATTTGATTGTTAGTTAAGTGCCCCCACATATTTTATTTTTTATGAACTTTAGTAATGGATGAAGAGCTGTATTGTGCAATAATGAACTTCAGAGGAAACAATCGTTTGATTCCAATGAACATCAATGGGACTTTCAATAATTTAGTGGCTAAGGTGCAAAGTATAATTGCTTTGTTTTCAACCCCAATGAAGTTGACTTATGAAGTCCCATATACAGAAGGATTGTTTCTACGTGTCCATGATGATGTTGATGTGTTAACAATGTTCAATGTACATCTAAGTTGCAAGAAGAAGATAGTTAATAAGATGCACGTTGACATAGATCGAGATATATTATTTGGTCTAGAGGCAAACACCATTCACATAAGGTAATAACTTGTTATATATTGTAAGTTCTACATTTCACAAAATTAATCCATGTTTATTTAATTTTCTGTAGTTCAAAGAAAAATTATGATTATATAATATGTCGCCAATGAGCTATTGTACTACACAAGAATTTTCATTAAATTTTCTAGTTGCTAGTCTAATAAGGTAGCGACTTAATGTTTGCAGGAATCCTACCATATCTCTTTTGAAACAACATGCTTCCTCGTCACATAATCCATCTAATTCACAATATGCATTACATGAAGTTGAGAGATCTAGTATTCAGATTCCTATTTCATGGTATCATGCCATTAGAAGTATTAGACAAGAATTTAATAACGTTGAACATCTAAGGCAAAGTCTCGGAAATTACTCAATTGCACTCGGTTTTAACTTTGATTATTTGAAAAATGAACCTAGAAGGTTGATAGCAAAATGCAATGGTGTTGATTGTGAATGGATGGTTCATTATAACCATCGTACAAACTGCAAATGGTTTTATATGAAGAAAATTGGTCGTGCACACAGTTGTCTCGGAGGAGGCATAGGAGAGAAGGGATATCCACGGGCGTCTCGTAAGTGGGTTGCAAATATTGTGAAATCCATACTAAAAGAACAACCCACCTACCATACAATTGATCTTAAAAAGAAACTTCTGAGAGAGTTTGGTGTTGATATCCCCTATAAAGCAGCTTGGTGTGGGAAAGAGCTTGCTCAAAAGGAGTTATATGGGTATGCAAAATATTCATATGAACAACTTAGATGGTACATGATAAAGTTATGAAAACTAACTCAATATCAATCGTCCATCTAGAACATGAAGATGGTAGATTTACTAGATTTTTAATCTCATATTATGCCTGTTGGAAGGGTTTTATCGATGGATGTAGACCAATTTTATTCTTGAATGGCACCCATCTTTTTGATATGTACAACGAAACTCTACTTGCTACTACCGTTTTGAATAGAGATGGAGGAATATTTCCTGTCCCTCTTTACATTTGTGGAACCGAAAATGAGAGCAATTGGGAGTGGTTCTCGAATGCATTCGTGACATATTATACAATTTAGATGATCCATATACTCCGAATGATGAGCTGCTTATAATCTCTGATCGAGACAAATGACTTTAAATTCCATTAAGAATTGCTTCCCTTGTTCATATCACAGTTATTGCATCCGCCATTTATTGGCCAATTATAAGAACAACTTGTCAAAGAAAGGGTTACCAGCACCACTTAGCGATGACTGTGTTCATATTATGAAGAGAGCCGCCTATGCCTACACAATGCATGCTTATCATAATGAATGCAATAAGCTCCAGAATAAGTCATTTGCTGCTTTCATTGAAATGCTGAATATGAGCCCACAAAGTTTCAGAATTTTTAGAGACTATAAAGAGCCATACTTTTCCATAAACAACTACACTTTCATGATAAGGTGCTACACTTTACTATAAAGAGCTATACTTTTTACAAAAATTGGAAAACTAAGAGTGGACCTCTCGTCGACATGAATAATTAATCAAGTAACACATCGTACATATCATCACACGTTTACATTACTCAGAAAAGAACTGATTTGATATATTCCACAAAGTTTTAGAATTTCTAGATACTATAAAGAGCTATACTTTATCAATAAAGAGCTATACTATGGTCATAAAGAGCTATACTTTACCATAAAGAGCTACACTTTTATGATAAGGTGCTACACTTTACTATAAAGAGCTATACTTTTTTAAAAACTGGAAAATAAATCAAGCACATAACAGATTTTGAATAAAGCTGGGATTTAACCAAGAAGTGGTCAAGGAATTATAGAACCTTTAGAGCATCATTCATATCTATCAACTACTAAACTCAAGCACATAACATTAAACTGGTGTACAACAATTCCAAGATCAACAGATAAATGCATCATGGAGATTGAATGAAAATAATCCAAAATCGCCACTACCCAAACTCTGAAACGATACAATTTTAACAATAAGAACATAATAATAGCATGAAACAACAATTACACATCACCATTACAAAAATCAACACACTATGCAACACAACATATAACAAATAGCAAAATTAATTGGACATTTATATTCAGTGTCCAAAATCATCACTACCCAAAATTGACACAAAATAAAACTGTCAAGTACACAAATCTAAGCTTCTACACAACTTCAGCAATAAGGACATCCAAGACATATATATTCAGAGTCTACTTCCTGGGTAAAAGCATTTTTTAGCAATTTTTTTGATTCCTCTGAGATAAATGCAATAGTGATCTTTGCTCTTAGAAGTTCACAATCGTTCTGATGAATGAATAGAGTTGTGCCATTGATGATGGAATATATGTATCCCATCATAAAAACGCAACAATCTAAGCTCCTACACAAGCAAATGCCACAATCGATGATTATAAGATAAAATAATGATATTTTAGAGAAAACTACTCTAATATATTTTAAGTTATAGACATACCCATCTTGTTGAGGAACCTATCGGGTTTTTATACTATACCCATCCACATTTTCTATTTTTCATTCATCCTTATGCAAGCTAAGAAATTGTTCACAAACTTCTTGGCATCATTAAGATATTTAATGTATGTGAGTGATGAACAATGATAAAATTTTTTCTCAGACTTAATCAATTCTAACATATGCCAATGACTACTATTAAGAATAGGAAAAATAATCTTCTCGCATTCTTCAAAGCATGCACGTGAAAGCTGTTGACCCTTGACTTGTATCGCCTAATGACATGGATTCTCTTGTAGTAATGCTCTCTGTTAAAACGTGACTATAATATTCAACCAAAAAAATAATCTAAATGTTAATAAAATTTCCTAATACTCACAACAAAGAATGATCATGTGATGTGCATGTGTTTTGGGCACGCTTCTGTTTCAATCTTCATCTTAAATGTCTCTCTATCGTACCATCGACTAACTAAAAATTATGCATAATAAAATAATTATAACTAAAATATGGAAATATGCAAAAACTATTAAAGATTGGGAACTTACACTATCAAAAATTGCTCTTCCAATAAGAAGATGATATACATCTAATCGAGTAACAGACTACCAAACAAATTTATCTCTATGACAAATAAAATATACACAAATAAATGTAATATGAAAGGAAGAAAAACATAAAATGAAATGTATAAAGGAAAATCACACGTGTCTCATAAATTATACATGTTCATTCTCTTTTTGCAAAATTCATCAATGAATTTCCTCTCACTTTCATTTAATTTTTCCTTCGCTGGATAATTGCAATTCTTAGGGATAAAATCAATCCCTCTATTGACTTTCTTTCTCTTCTCCAGCATTTGAAACTGGAAAACATTAATCACTTCATTCTTTTCATTACAACCCATACTCAAGTTTAGCGTTTGCAATTGAGAAACAATAATCATATCCTTCTTCTTCTCATTATGGTCTCACAGCCGCATATAAGGTGAATGATATGCACATGTAGGTACATGTTTCATATCTTTAATGACCCGTTTAATTGATGGGGTCCTATCTCTGATGTCCCTTTTACTTGATGATGTCCTTAAAAAAGATATAGCTAAGAAATCATCATCTTCAACTAGCTCTTCTGCAATCATCTGGCCTTGTTTTTCCTTCCTTTTGGATTTAGATCCACGACTATATTTACTTTCACTAGCATTCTCCTGTTTCTCACTCCTTTCTTTATCTTTAGTATTCTCTTCATTACTTTATACTCCTTGTTCATCTCTATTACCCTCATCATCCTCAACCTCATTCTCCTAGACATTTGTATCATTGTCATCTCATCATCATCGTCACCATCCTCATTGTCCTCTCCATCTTGCTCTTCACTCTCATCTTCCTCACTTTCATCTTCCTCTTCATTTACATCTTCGGCTTCATTGCCGCCGTTACTACCACCACTCAACCTTTTCTCTAACTCAATGAGCTCATCATACTCCTCCTTATTTTTGCAAGCAATTCCCGTACTTGAAGTAATATCATCGCCTACAAATACAACACAATGAAAGGGTTAGCATTCAAGAAAGATCTAATAAGTTGATGGCAACAAGATAACAATAGCAAAATGAAGTGTATATACCGGTTGATGATTTGATGCATTAGGAATGGATGATATAGTGATTTGACCAGTGAAATTCCTAATACACTTCGGCTTATCAATTAACCTCATCATGGCTTTTCTCCGAAAGGATCGAGACTTTCTCTCAATAAAAATGGGTCATAAGATTTCCTCTTTTATTACACACATTAGCTCCCCAACTATTTCATAAAACCAGACCTTTAAAAAAATAAATTAGTTACAGTTATTAATAAATAAAAAATTACATAATTTTATTGAAACTCACCACCAATACTGATGCAAACCCACCTATGTACCCGGCTCGTTCACGCTCTCCTACAGCTTGCTTTGAAATGGGAAACTTTGCCTTTACGAAGAGCAAATAAATTGTCTACATATCTAAATCTCCATAATGGACATGAGTTAGCGGGCTGAGGGCATAATATAAATTCAATAATAAAAGCCACAAGTACTTTCACACACACTCTATGATTGGAGTCCGCTAACTCCACAATCAAATCAACCATCCTCTTGCGTGTGCCCAACACTTTCTTCTTACCTTTCTTCTCATCCTTGTTCTCGACTTTCCTCTTCTTTCTCCTACTGGCCTTCTTCTCCTCCTCCTTCTTTGTTTAGGTCTTTTTATAATACACATGCTCCGTACATACAGTATTAGATGCTCAGCCATCCATTATAACCTTATTTCTAGTCTTTGACAATCCGGTTATTTCATGCGCATCAAGAATACTAAACACAATATCTTTTCCCCCAATCCTAAATGAGCTACGCTCTGGATTAAATGCATGAAGCAAGCAATCGACTGCAACTTGTTCATTAGGTATAGCAGGTAGATTAATGAAGTGGAAAAAAGGGGTTTGACGAAGGACTTTGTAATGATTATCATTTAGCAAAGACCTTAAATGGTTATTTAGCAAATCACGAAATAGCACAATATTTAAAGACATTATTAACTATGCAACATTTTTCCTACAAAAACAATATATCAATCAAAATGAATGGCCCTTATAAATGAAAAAAATTAAGAGATCATAAAGCAAAATGATAATAAATGAGAGCTCAAAAAATTATGGTTGGTCATGACACCGGTGAACAATAATTTCATAGAATGCACCAAGGAAAAGAAAATCTGTCATTTCACTAATTCATTTTTATGATTTTTTACAGAGCAGATAATTTCCTACAAATTACATGAATCGTGTGAAAATTCACATCGGAGCAATTGTACGAATTTTCAAGAGGCATATTTAGTTAGAGAAAGCTGTTACAAATAGTTAAACCAATTAAACAATAAATCCATCACCAATTATTGGGCTTCAACGTCAGCTGCTTATAAGTTTTCACATGAATGCATATATACACCTCTTCACGTTCCCAATAACCAATAACAATCATGTTCATAAAGAGAGGGATAACAACAACTCATATAATTCTTGTTTCTACTTTCTTGTTGGTGTTGATACATCTTTTTTTATGTTTTGCATGTGTTTTCATGATTTTTTAGAGAAAGTTCATTAAAACCTCATAATTCTTTATTACATCCATTCCAAAAATTATCAATAAACTTGTGTATATATTTATATACTGTTGGAGTTTTATATCTAGATAGAAATTATATTGCCAATATAATATACTTTACATAGTATAAGTGTATAACTAAATACAAAAGAAACTAAAGAATAACAGAAAATTTATGTATACTTATATTGTATGTAGTATTTGATGCATGTCTTTGAATAAAATTTTTTCTATTCTATATAGATCTCTGTTCTAGCTCTACACATTCTTTTTACATAATTGTCATTCTTTCTTCAATAGTTTTTCCATGAATCTAATCACCATTGTTTCATAACTGCCTCTTGCCTAATTTAGTCTTTTTCTGACAAGTATATTAATATGCTCTGTTCTGAAAATGCAAGAAAATCATTCTAATATTAACGTATCAAAACTATTGTATATAATAGTATACGTCAACGGCAATGACAACTTGATTACTTAAAAACATAAGAAACATATGACAACAAGTCTTCCAATTCAATATAGCAGGGCAATCTTTCACAAGAGAACCAATCATTTAAAGAAATTAATAAAATTCATGAGATAACAATAATTTTAGAGAAATTAAAATTTACTTATTTAGTATCCTTAGTCTTCGATTGGGAAGAACCCCTCGATTTACTTTGCTAGACATCATCGACAACCTATCGACAAAAATTTCAAAAATATAAAATAATTATGAATATCCCAGTAGTAGGCTTAGTTCCTTTATAAATCAGAAAAATTAATTATTAACTGTCAAATTTACCTAAAAATTCCTCTGTGACAGTGGTCTTTTCTTCTTCGCTGAAAAGTTGAAATTACCTCGTCGTGAAGCACCAAAATAAGAGGGAGAGAGTGTGTGATGCCAAAATAAGAGGGAGAGGGTGCGTTTATGCAAACTAGAGAGATTAAGGATAATTATTTTCAAGGATTCAGAGATTGATTTGAGGGTTTTGAGGTTTGAGAATCGGCTATTAGGGTTGTTAGGGCTCTACATCTACGGGGATCGCTCTATTTGGAAAAGTGAAATAGAGGGGAGAGAGGGAGTGACCGGTTATATTAGGGGACGAAGGGTAGTTTAGAAAATTTTAATTTATTGGGTAAATACAGTACAAAGAATGAATGTATTATACATGTTGGGTTTAAAAATAAGTGGGATGAGATACATTGGGTGTATTGATGTTTGAAAAACTAAGTGGGCTCTCAAATAAATGCAGGTAAAACTTGAAAGTACCCTAATGCCACTAGGAAAGAACCCTAGAGGAGGGTGAATAGGGTTTATGCTAATCTAATCCGATTTAATACCAATTAAAAACTTATTAACAACTATCCTAGCAAATAAGATATGCAATGAGATATATGCAAAGATAAGTAAACTAAGTAAGGGCAAACAATATAATGGATGAAATAGACAAGATGCAATAGGCGATATAAGCAATGAGCATAAGTATAAATGAACGCCAATGCAAGCTCAAACACAATCAAATAATCACGGAGTTCGGACCTTCCGTCTTATGTCTCCGCTCTCCACTCTCGGGAAGAAATCTACTACACAACCGGGTTTTCAACGCTCACCCGAATAACGTTTTACATCTCAGAACTCGATTTTCTAGCTCACCGAAAACTTTACAATTACTCACAATGTAAACACACTAACTACCACCTCAAGTATTGGTCTCTAGCCCGTATCTCCCTCAAGTGTTAGGAATTACAACCTCTCTCTAGGCATTACCACCTACCCCACTCTTCTTGGGACGACCCCATCTCTCACCACACACTCCTCTTGGTGTACTAGTGTATTACAAGATGAACCTCATAATTTAGGCACTCAATAAATGATTGTTCTCTAAACAAGGTGAGAACACAATATAATCTCACACTCTAAGTCACAAACCCACAACCCAAATTATATTATGAATGTAAATACAATAAGCTCAATAGGTTGTGTGTGAACAAAGAGATAAATAAATCAAAACTAAACTTAATGTAAATCTAGCTTATGAAAATTAAGTTCAAACATATAAATAGCTAGAAATAGAGTTTAGAAAAACTTCTCTCTAGATCAAGAGAAAGAGGGAGAAGAGTTGGATGCTCAAACACAATAGATGATCTCCACTTGCTCTTGTGAAATTCTCTTCACAAACAAAACTCTTAAACACTCTTTTAAACAAACTTTAAACCCTTGTTAAACTTGTTTAAAATATTCTTAGTTATTAAAATAGATCTGGGTATAAGGGGGTATTTATAGGAAACCCCAAAGATCAAGAAACCCTAGCAAAAAGACCAAAAAACCAAAACATGACAAAGGCTAAAAAAACTAGCCGTTATGCCATCAGTCGACTGATCAGTTGACTGATGAGCTGACCGTTAGAGGCATTTTCCAGCTCATCAGTAGACTGACGATCTTATCAGTCGATTGATGATCTCATCAGTCGACTGGTCAGTCTACCAAAATAAAACAAAATTTTTTTACCATCCCAAGCGATTTCTTCAGTCGACTGATGTCATTAGTCGACTGACCAGTCGACTGATAAAGTCGACTGACCAGTCGACTGATAACAAGTTATCAGCCTGTTTTGAAATAGAAATCTGATTTTCAAACCTCTTTTAAAAATAACAAACAAATTTTAAAAATTATAAAACTTTGGGAAATGATTGTAGACATGATAATATACATGCTATAAAAACTGGTTTTCAAAAAGCATCTCCCAAATGTGAAATCTCATCATTTTGCAAAATCACATAAGTATGAACATGTTAAAAACTTGATTTTGCAAAAATGACTTAAATAAAACTTTGAAACGTTTTAAAATAGATTTATAGACTTATACAAGATATGAAAATAGTGTAAGTAAAACTTCAAACCATATTTTACAAATTCAATAGAATATAAAGCATATAAATGTGAAAATGAAGATATATATTGCTTCATATCTATATAGCTAAACCAAAACAACTTATCCACATAGAAAACAAATAAGTGTTATATATATATTTGTTTGTAAAAACTTTTGTGGATAAAACACATAAACTATTAAATTATGTGTGTATAATATTGAGCTTAAGATATTAACACACAAAGTATAAATTCTAAACTAATTTACCCAAGCTTAATAGATCTTCAATATGCATAAATTCTAAACTAATTTACCCAAGCTTAATAGATCTTCAATATGCTTGATTTGGTTACAGATGAAGCTTGATCTTGAATATGACTTGATGTACAATGGCTTCATTCCACTATTCCGCCAACCTCCATTTGATGTAATCGTGAAGGCTCAAACCATCCAACCTCCAACATATTGTTTGTTTAGAATAAATATAAAATACAAGCACTAGACAAACAATATTAGTTGTAAATTATTTGTTAATCATCATCAAAACAAAAGGACCCAACAAAACTTTGGGTTAGAAGAGAAAAACCCCCTAATAAATTATTTTACTTTTTCACATAAAAATTGAAAAAAATACTTTACAACTGAATTATAGGAAGGTTAATGTCAATATGCGACTGTTATTTTGTGTCTCTATGGACTGTTGACATGAACTGTCACCAATTCAATTTCGAACTTGAAAAGAGATCTTTCACACTTATTGTTAACTTAGTTTGTTGCAATTAGATAAACATGAATCATGTTAAGTCTATTTCAATTTATTTTAAGTCTAATTTCAATCATGTTAAATTCTTTTTAAGTCTAATTTAAATTATGTTAAGTCTAATTCAACTTTTTAAAATCAAATTTCATGTTAAGTCCAATTAAATTAGACTTAAACAAGTTGAATTAGATATAATATGATTTAAATTAGACTTAAAAGGAATTAAATTAGGCTTAATATGAATTAAATTGGAGTTAACATGAAATTAGACTTAAAATAAGTTGAATTAGACTTAACATGAATTAATTAGACTTGAAA